>MJUU01033586.1:87514-99455 GCA_002080025.1 Modiolus philippinarum | reverse complement strand
GCCACGCTTCCTGCACGTTAAAGAACCCTTGTAGCAAGCTCTTTTTGGGGTGGTCCGTAGGTGATCGGCTACAAGGCTAAATTCCCCGCCCTTGACGATTTCAACCTACTTTTCCAGTGGCAGTCAGAATTTCCCGTCATATGGCCCCTTTCATACCCCAAAGTGATTATTTATTAACAAACTTGTTCTCGTCTTGATATAGCTGAAATATTGCTGAGTAGACGTTAAACATTATTCAATCAATCAAACATTATTACACAATATCCAATACATACAATAAACATATAACATAAAACCAATTACAAATTACTATTAAACATAAATTAAAATATCATATAGAAAGCCAATCTAAAAAGAGTTATGAGAGACTTCAAACGTTTAACTTCAATTCGGAATAAAAAGTAAAAGAGAAAACAATTGCCATTTTAAAGTAATGGGATTTTGACCGTTATGTATCTAAAAAAAGTCTTCTCTAAAGAGAGCAGACGCACTGGGTGTCGTATGGAAGGCTAAATTTCCTACCCCTACCCATTTCTCTTCTTTTCCAGTGGCAATCAAAAGTCGTTGCCCCGGTTTTGTTCTCGTCCTGATATATCTGAAATATTGCTCATTGAACGTAAAACTCTAACTAATCAATCAATTGAAAAAAAGTCTCACGGGTCTGAGATTTTATTTGATCTTTGTACTCTTTGAAAAGTGACTTAATGTATTGAAAGCTGTTCCATAGAATGTTTCAGAATAATTGATTGAATTAAAGACCTGTTATGAGCATTTCTTTTGTTATTCAAGACACTTTAATTCTGGCTGAATTTCATTTGCGCACCTTTTGAAATTTGGTGCCATTTCATGCACACACCTCTTGATATTTCATTTGCGCACAAATTTTCTTGCATTTCCGTATATTTGTTTTGTTTGTACCCTTTCTAACATATAACCAAAATTGAACAAAATTAAGGTCTATAAAATTTCATCTCCAGTGATAAGTTAAGAAAAGTTCAGTAATTTTACAGGGTGCACAGTAAAAAATGAACTCTTTGATATAAGTAAATTGTTTTAGCTTAGTTTTTCTGGAGACCATTGAGAATGATGACTGGCTTTTCTAGAGACCAGTAAGGTTGATGACTGTTTGCTATCAAGTTAACGGCAAATGATTTACGATGTACAGTTCTCAGACTAAGTTACTTATACATCCGAAAATCAACCAGAGGCTTTATTTCTATTTCTTATAGGTAAATATTCCTACACCTAGAAGCACTTGAAACAATGCTTAAATCACGTCAGTAGAACAACCAAAGGACAAAGCGTTTCAGTGAACAGTTCTTTACAACACATATCATATCTTTGTTTTAGTCGTTATATTCTGTTACAGCTCCTTTAGGGTAATTTTAGTGCTATGTATAAACTTTTATATGGTAGATTTCATTGTCTATTGACTTTTTATATTACGTATAAAATATCTTACTATATATTAAATATCCTACTCAAAACTCTATTTCCACTTTCCAATGGTAAGCAGCGGTTAACGAACGACTTTCCTGCTATCGGAACCCCGAGGGAACCCCGGGATATAGAAATAGGACCTAGTATCTCCGGCTTGCGGGGTATAACCCCTCCTAAACGGAGGCTGACCCCGAGGGTCCCGGGATATAGAAATAGGACCCATTCCGTGGTTGTGCGGGATTAAAAAATACACAACCCATCTTTCGGATGGGATGTAAACTCAGGTCCACGTGTTGGAAGAAATGCCACGCTTCCTGCACGTTAAAGAACCCTTGTAACAAGCTCTTTTTGGGGTGGTCCGTAGGTGATCGGCTACAAGGCTAAATTCCCCGCCCTTGACGATTTCACCCTCATTTTCCAGTGGCAGTCAGAATTTCCCGTCCCATGGTCCTTTCCATACCCCAAAGATTTATTTATTAACAAACTTGTTCTCGTCTTGATATAGCTGAAATATTGCTGAGTAGACGTTAAACAACATTCAATCAATCAATCAATCCTGCTATCGGAAGAGGTATTATTCAGCCAGAAACAAAATGTGCATCAATGAAATACAAAAAGTGCGCAAATGAAATTAAATAAAAAATGTGCGCAAGTGAAAAAAAAATGTGCGCAAATGATATGCAAAAGTGCGCTAATGAAATGCACCGTTAATTCTTGTACATGCCTTGGCCTATTCCATCTCTCTTTTGTCTTTCCTTTGATTCTGTCGTTTTGAAGCACTTGAACTGATAATTTACATAAAATTATTTATTTACCCCGAATTATTTTACCTCATTAATTTTTATGCATGTTCATTCATATGTCGTCAACTTTGACCTTCTGTTATGTTTCACCTAAATATTAGATGAAGTTTAAGTTTCATTTGGAAAAAATTCCCGGTCCAAGGATCGAACCTGTGCTACCTTTCTGTAATATCAAGGTGTTCAAAGGCGTTCATTAAACGTCGCGACTACCATAGCAAGTTAACGAACATATGTACGATGTATTTAAAGTGACAACAGATCGATAACTCGGATAATTTTAAAAGTACAATCTCATTCGTATTTATAAAATAAAAGTAAACTAGTCCGGCTGTCCCGAGTTCCTATCGTTGTTTACGTTTGTCTTTTGTCTTATTTGTGTTTTTCCTGTGTAGTTCCCTAGCAGATCGTGGCATGTAACTATAATTTTCTGCCATTGTAGGCGTTTCCTGTTGTCCCTTTTATTTCATCAAGCATCTGAAACAAGATCAATATAAAAGGCAACTTTCGCATGAAGAACAAAAAATACATTTATTTTCTAATTGATACATGTAGCCTAAATAAACTGATTTAAATAAATGATTCTATTTCAATGGCGGGATCTCAACATTTATTTTTAGATATATATTTTTGTGGTGTTCAGACAGCACTATACTGACAAAATAAACTCTCAGATGTACCTCGTGTCTGGGTGTCAAGAATTACAGATAGCGAAAAACTACTGCACACATTCTAGTTATTTCATTTGAAAATGCTCAAATGGAAAGTGTGGGAAGTTCAAACAATAGAACAGTGTGAAAATATAGCTTAATTTGACAATCGCCATTTGCGATTCGGTTTATTCATAAAAAATTCCCTCGATGCGCTGTAATATTTTACAAGTTTTCATGAATGAATGGAAACATAGTAAATGCTTCCATCATTGTGGACTCTTTGCTAATTAATTTTCATACCTGCCAACTTAAGTTTTTGACGATTTTGATGTTCATTGATGATTTCACGATCGTGAAACGAAAATTCGGGTAAAAACCCGATTTTGAAGAAATTCACACGAAAAAATATTTGTTTACACGATTTTGGTTGTTGAAAGGGATATAATAAAAATTCTCGATATTAGCCAATCAAAATAGAGTTTACAACGATCATGTTGTAATCGAGTGATAGAAGCTGATTGTAGCCGGCATGTAAACGTTTGTTGATTTTTTGTTGATTTTAAAGCTTCGGGGACGTAAATAAAGGTATGTAAATGGATTGACTACCGGCAATCATAGCAAACAGTTCTTTAGTTATGAATCAAGCTTGACAATCCCTGAAACAACGAGCTGCAAGCAGTACACTTGACAGTTCCGTGGATGGCTATGCGAGTGACTAGGTTGTTGCAAGACGTTTTGCCCGTTCTGCACATGTTGCAAGCATATTGGTACTGTAATGCACGAAAGGTCACTCAAAATCTCAGAACACAACTCTTTTGACTGAATCAGAAAAGGCAAAAAATTATTTAAAGAATGTAATGATGGTTGCTTTATTTATAGAATAATTAAATAAAAGGAGAAATGCAGTAAATGTACATGAGATAAATAATAAAGGAGAGAGAGAGAGAGAGAGAGGGAGAGAGTGTGGTTAAGTTAACAAGCTTACAATCATTAATTTTCCCCAAAAACAGTCAACTTTAAATTTAAATCAATGATTAACTCTGTTTCCCTTTAATTGTTTAATAAGTAAATAAAATAATAGAACATTGTCATAACGGCGGAATACGCATAAAATAGACTGATCCATGCAGAAACCGATCACTATTATTAAATGCTTTTTGGGGAAATCTTACAGGGTTTTTGTTGATGTCATAATACACAGACAGACACTAGCCCTTTCATGTTCATTGCTTTTGTTGAATAATTTTTTCTATTTTGGCCAGTCAATATGCAACTTGCATGTACTCTTTAGTTTATATGTTTATTATAGTGATAGACGTCATTGTGACTTGCACCCCGAGGGAACCCCGGGATATAGAAATAGGACCCAGTATCTCCGGCTTGCGGGGTATGACCCCTCCTAAACGGGGCTGACCCCGAGGGAACCCGGGATATACAAATAGGACCCATTCCATGGTTGTGCGGGATTAATAAATACACAACCCATCTTTCGGATGGGATGTAAACTCAGGTCCACGTGTTGGAAGAATTGCCATGTTTCCTGCACGTTAAAGAACCCTTGTAGCAAGCTCTTTTTGAGTGGTCCGTAGGTGATCAGCTACAAGGCTAAATTCCCCGCCCCTTTCGATTTCACCCTACTTTTCCAGTGGCAGTCAGAATTGCCCGTCCAATAACCCTTTCCAAAGCTCATTAATAAACTTGTTCTCGTCTTGATATAGCTGAAATATTTCTCAGTAGACGTTAAACAATATTCAATCAATCATTGTGACTTTAGTGCACATTTTAATACTCTGTCAAAAGACAGACGTATTATGGTGTATCCTCTTTTTGTCTGTACGTTAACTTTTGTTTTCATGAGTTCTTCCTGTGACCACTTGATATATTTTATATGGGTGTATCTAGATGAGATACAGCTTTTGGACTGATTTTTTTTTAAAATATCAAGTTTCACATATTTTCTTATTTCTAGGATAACTGCCTAAACAGCGCTTTGATTTGTATTTTTCATATTCGGAGGTCATAAGACAGTTAAAGTATGTTTCAGAGTAATTAATTGAATTAAAGTGCTTTGTAAAAAATGGATGGTTAAAATGGCAACCCTTTTAATTTTCATGAAGCACTTTAATTCAATTAATTACTCTGAAACATTCTTTACTCTTTATTTAGGAGCCGACTCCGACCTGCCGTTGGGTGTGGGGTTTCCTCACCGTTCATTAAAGATCTTATGGTGGCTTTGAGTTGTTATTACTCCCCTTTGAGTCGTTGTCTCTTTGACACATTCCCCGTTTCTCTTCTTTTTTCTATTTAACTGCCGCCGTGCGCGGTCCCGGCTGAAGAATAGGCCCGCAGCATCCTCTGAGCTTGGAGTATGAGCCATCCTAACAGAGGACCCCGAGGGAACCCCGGGATATAGAAATAGGACCCAGTATCTCCGGCTTGCGGGGTGTGACCCCTCCTAAACGGAGGCTGACCCCGAGGGTCCCGGGATATAGAAATAGGACCCATTCCGTGGTTGTGCGGGATTAATAAATACACAACCCATCTTTCGGATGGGATGTAAACTCTGGTCCACGTGTTGGAAGAAATGCCACGCTTCCTGCACGTTAAAGAACCCTTGTAGCAAGCTCTTTTTGGGGTGGTCCGTAGGTGATCGGCTACAAGGCTAAATTCCCCGCCCTTGACGATTTCACCCTACTTTTCCAGTGGCAGTCAGAATTTCCCGTCCCATTTCCATACCCCAAAGTGATTATTTGTCAACAAACTTGTTCTCGTCTCGATATAGCTGAAATATTGCTGAGTAGACGTTAAACAATATTCAATCAATCAATCTATTTAACTGTTTTTAAGACCGTCGAATATGAAAAACACAAGTCGAATAAAAAAAACACAAAAAGTATATATCTAAAAATGAAGACTGACATCCCACCAATTAAATCGAATCTTCTACTCATGTTAATTATCAGTTTATTTAGGCTACATATATCAATTAGTGAATAAATGTATTTTTAGTCCTACACACGAAAAAGCTTTTCTTTTATATTTATTTTATTTCAGATAAATTTGATTACTTGTATCATATAATAACGGATTAGATTGTTTTAAAAAATTACCTTGGTTATCGATCTGTTGTCACTTTAAATATATTTTCTTATATCTATTTGCCACCTTGGAGTCGTAGCTTCGACGTTTTATCAAAGTCGTTTGCCGCCGTGCGCGGTCCCGGCTGAAGAATAGGCCCGCAGCATCCTCTGAGCTTGGAGTATGAGCCATCCTAACAGAGGACCTTGAGGGAACCCCGGGATATAGAAATAGGACCCAGTATCTCCGGCTTGCGGGGTGTGACCGCTCCTAAACGGAGGCTGACCCCGAGGGTCCCGGGATATAGAAATAGGACCCATTCCGTGGTTGTGCGGGATTAATAAATACACAACCCATCTTTCGGATGGGATGTAAACTCAGGTCCACGTGTTGGAAGAAATGCCACGCTTCCTGCACGTTAAAGAACCCTTGTAGCAAGCTCTTTTTGGGGTGGTCCGTAGGTGATCAGCTACAAGGCTAAATTCCCCGCCCTTGACGATTTCACCCTACTTTTCCAGTGGCAGTCAGAATTTCCCGTCCCATGGCCATTTCCATACCCCAAAGTGATTATTTATCAACAAACTTGTTCTCGTCTTGATATAGCTGAAATATTGCTGAGTAGACGTTAAACACTATTCAATCAATCAATCAATCAAAGTCGTTTGATCACCTTGATATTACAGAAAAAAAAGCGAGGGTTCGATCCTTGGACTGGGAAATATTTCCCACATGAAACTTAAACTTCATCTATTATTTAGGTAAAACAAAGCAGAAGGTCAAAGTTAAGCATACGGTATATAAATGAATATGCATAAAATCAATGAGGTAGAAGTAATTAATTTGAGGTAAATAATTCTGGGTAAAAATTTAATTTGAGGTAGATTATTAGTTCAAATGCTTCGAAATTGAGAGAATCAAAGGAATTACAAAAGAGAGATTGAGTAGTCCAAGGCATTTACAAGAATTTAATGTGTCTTGAATAATAAAAGAAATACTGATAATAGGTCTTTTTTACAACGTTTTGAATGATTTTTTTGTCGCAGGCTGCAGTTTGTTCTAACAAAGCCCATCCTGATATGATTCAAGGTCTAAGTTCGGACAGAATGTCAACCTCAAGTTAGATGACATCTGAACTGTTGTTTCTGACTTTGCATTTAAAATCATTTTGAGAAAACATAGATTAATATACATGTATTGACACACATGTTGTACATCGAGTTCAAATGAGTTTAAAAACTAAGAAAAAAAATAGCTTAAAAAAAGAAAAGAAAAGGAAAAAATGAAAAGAAACCAGCTAAATTTATACAACAATTTGATGGTCGATCGAGACTGAATGTAGTTAGTTATACATGAATATGATAACATAAATTAATAGGTATTTTACCTGAGTGGTTAACATGTAATAAATAACATACCAGATTACTAACACAGTGATTGGCCATTAGTCCATGTGCCAAGTAGTCTTCCCGGAACTTCTTGGGATTTATTTTATCACTCTATACTTTAATCTGGATAATGCATTAAAGTTATTAGTTAAAGCTGATATCTAAAGGTGATAATTCTACAATGACGGAACAAGGTAGGATAATTTATATTTGTAATTGATGGCTAGTCCCTGTTTATGTGGTTTGGTATTTACAATCATAATGAATATCAACATATTTCATTAAACTTTCCCGCCAAAAATTAAAATATCTAATCAACATTAAAATATCAAGACGGGGAGACAAAAAATATTTAACAAAATTTCTGTTACGCTGTCTATTTTAATCAGAGTACTTTTAAGATCTTATCAGTATATGGTAGTACTAAAATATCAGGTTGTCTTTAAATAATATTGAAAACGACACATTTGCTTCTTTTAACGAGCAAGAAAAAAAAAGGGTTTTAAAGATACACTGCCTAAAATATTAACTGAATTAAGGATAAAATACAATTATTAATACAGGCGGAAATATTGTACATAGGACAAGATGAAAATTGAAAGAACGAAAAGAGAAAAAAATGAGTGTTTCATTGTTGGAAACCTGAAAAAATTTAAACTTGAAACTAAGACAACACAGTGATCACAGCCATCATGAAGGAAATTCACAAAAGTTTATTCTATATTCAGTAGATAAATTATTAAAAATAACATTACAAAATCTACTGACATCAAGCAAAATTCCTGTATTAACATTAAAAGGTTGGTTCACGTAAAAAAATTAAGAGTTCAGGAGGGAAGAGGAGCTTTACACACATTTGATATTTCAATCTTATTGTTGATTTCAAGCATTAATGACGTTGGAATACAAAATTACGGACTATTGGCCGTCCGACTATAAACGATTCCAGACTCAGCACTGTGTAACTTATGTCTGTACTTTACAGATTATATAACCTGGCCTGAATTTTAAATCAAAGGCAACAATCATACAACAAAACTCCACAACAAATATACAAATGAAAGACCAAAGTAAAATATTTTAAAAATGCTTTTTAGGTTGCTCGGGGTATAAGCAAAATCAATCAGAATTTTTTATCAGTTTGCAGAATGAAACTTCAAAAATTGAATTTCCACAAAATCAAATAAAAATTGGGGGTCACGGACTATATAAGCTCACAATCTTCCACCGAAAATGGGGAGTTTTTAGTTGAAGGATTAAGAAAAATTATCATTAAAAAAATTATTCAATTTACATCCATGAGAATTTGGATTACATAAATATAATGCTAGCCCCCGTATTGAACTTATAAAACAAAAAGAAAAAAAAAAGGAGTCACGGACCTAATTATGTAAATTATATTAAACAGTATCATAATTTTCGTAGTGATTTCTCCCTTGTTTAAATTTTCATTAAAAAAAATTACAGTACAAATATTTTCACTGGTATACTGCCTAACTATATACTTCAAACATTAATAGTAGTCCTAAATATAACATTAATAAATATATGGCTACAAATACTTATCTCAGATTTGGTTTTAGTATTGAGTAACTTTTCTCGCTTTTGATATCTCTTTCATGCATGTGCAAAAAATTCCTGTACCAACCTACAAATCGAATCCTCTCTTTGTATGTTATATGGGTGTCAGTTGGAAACTTATCTTCAACTTCTTTCATTTCGAAAAATACTGCAAACATTTTTCTCTTGCTTTTTCCTTCATGTTGTCGTATTTTCTTTCAATTCCTAATAGCTATAGGGCTTTCTCGGTTTCTGCTGTTAGATTTATTCTGTCTGACAGCAGCTTTATTTGGTTTACATAGTCATTAATTCTGGTAGATACATCATCCTCTTTCTGTCGTTTCTTAACAAGATTGGTTCTTTCTGTTTCTTCAAATTTTCTCCAGGTAGTGTTGACCCGATGTCGTATTGGACACACTAGAACAACACATAGTTTTATTCTCAACAGTGATGATCGACCTGAATGCATTCCATGCAACTGTCCTTATACAATTCAACATGTTTTAATTGAATGTATAGATGTTGCCGATATCAGGCGTGATTTTAATTCTGCTGATTGTCTTAAAGACCTATTTACAAACGTCGCTGGCGACAAAATCGTTCAATTTTTAAAAGCAATCAATTTATTTAGTAAGATTTAAAAGGATCAATTTTAAACAAGTTTCTAATTTCTAATATTGTTACTGTTAAACCAAAATTTCGTCTATTATGTTTTAACATTTTACACATTTGTTTTACTTGTATAAGCTATATTGTTTTATATTGGTATTTATTAAAATTGTTCAATATACTCAGCAGTTCTCGCCACAATGTAGCTGAAATATTGCTGAAGTTGGCGTAAAACATCAATCAATCAATCAATCAAATTTTCTCTCGATTTGCCTCAATTCTGTAAGTTCTTCCACCTGTTCTTTTATCGTTTGGTTTGCATCTTCTATTTACTTCTGCAGTTTTGCTTACGCTTTTCTTGGGATTTGACTTTGCATTTTTTATCCTTCCTCGAGGAGCGTTCTCCTCCTTCTTTTACAGCAATTATGGTTTTGCTTTTTGGATCCTTCTTCAAGGAGCGTTCTCCTCCTTCTTTTGCAGCAATTGTGGCTTTGCCTTTTGGATCCTTTTTTAAGGAGCGTTCTCTCCCTTCTTTTACAGCAATTGTGGCTTTGCTGTTTGGATCCTTCTTCGAGGAGCGTTCTCCTTCTTTTACAGCAATTGCGCCTTTGCTTTTTGGATCCTTCTTCATGACGCGTTCTCCCCCTTTTTTAACAGTAATTGTGACTTTGTGTTTTTGAATCCTTCAAGGAGCGTTCTCACCCTTGTTTTACAGCAATTGTGACGTTGTGTTTTGGATCCTTCTTCAAGGAGCGTTCTCCCCCTTCTTTTACAGCAATTGTGACTTTGTTTTTTATCCTTCTTCGAGGAGCGTTCTCATCAATCTTTTACAGCAATTGTGGTTTTGCTTTTTGGATCCTTCGTCAAGGAGTGTTCTTCTTTTACAGCAATTATGGCTTTGCCTTTTGGATCCTTCATGAAGGAGCGTTCTCCCCCTTCTTTTGCAGCAATTGTGACTTTGCTTTTTAGATCCTTCTTCAAGGAGCGTTCTCCTTCTTTTACAGCAATTGTGGCTTTTTTTTGGATCCTTCTTCAAGGAGCGTTCTCCTCCTTCTTTTACAGCAATTGTGACTCTGAATTTTGCATCCTTCTTCAAGGAGCGTTCTCTGCCTTCTTTTACAGCAATTGTGACTTTGCTGTTTGGATCCTTCCTCGAGGAGCGTTCTCCTCCTTCTTTTACAGCAATTATGGCTTTGCTTTTTGGATCCTTCTTCAAGGAGCGTTCTCCTCCTTCTTTTGCAGCAATTGTGGCTTTGCCTTATGGATCCTTTTTCAAGGAGCGTTCTCTCCCTTCTTTTACAGCAATTGTGACGTTGTGTTTTGGATCCTTCTTCAAGGAGCGTTCTCCCCCTTCTTTTACAGCAATTTTGACTTTGCTGTTTGGATCCTTCTTCGAGGAGCGTTCTCCCCCTTCTTTTACAGCAATTGTGGCTTTGCCTTTTAGATCCTTCTTCAAGGAGCGTTCTCCTTCTTTTACAGCAATTATGGCTTTGCCTTTTGGATCCCTCCTGAAGGAGCGTTCTCCCCTTTCTTTTGCAGCAGTTGTGGCTTTGTGTTTTGGATCCATCTCTCAGCAGTCTTCTGCTACTCCTTCTTCCCCCGTAATTGCGACTATGCTTTGGATCCGTCTCTGAGCAGTACAAATAGTTTTCCGAAATTTTCGTCTAATATGAATGCTAGACTATGAGAAATAGACCCATTATTTGTGTTTTTAGCGAAATATTGTGACCATTATCGTTAACAAAAAAGCACGAGACAAAACATAATTTTGAAAGATGTGTCAAGGAGTGCTTGAATCTTGGCTTTACGACCAATTTTCTAGAGTCGATTTTTTACGGGGTCAAGGAAGTACGGCCTTTAGGCGTAAATTTTGTTCCTATCTTGGACCGCCGTGCGCGGTCCCAGCTTATGAATAGGCCCGCAGCATCCTCTGAGCTTGGAGTATGAGTCTTCCTAACAGAGGCCCGGCACCTGGATCGGTTTTCAGGGGCTCCGACCACAGAGCTGCCGGGCGCGTCCCCAGTTGGTGGATAGGGGAATACCCTATCTATGCGGGGTAGTCAGGTCATAATACGGAAAGCCTGACCGCGAACCATTGTAGCCAAACTATTGGGAGAAACGCCACGCTCCATGCAGTATAAAGACCCCTTCTATATTTCTCTAAAGAGAGCAGACGCACTGGGTGTCGTATGGAAGGCTAAATTTCCTGCCCCTACCCATTTCTCCCATTTTCCAGTGGCAATCAAAAGTCGTTACCCCGGTTGTCCTTTCCACCTTTATTTCTTTCTTCTTTTACTTACAATTTTTTGCATTGATTAACTTCTCGTCCTGATATAGCTGCAATATTGCTCATTGAACGTTCAATTCTAACTAATCAATCAATCCTATTTTGGATCATTTTCAGAATCTGTTCAAG
>MJUU01033586.1:73192-87413 GCA_002080025.1 Modiolus philippinarum | reverse complement strand
GATCCGTCTCTGAGCAGTACAAATAGTTTTTTCCGAAATTTTCGTCTAATATGAATGCTAGACTATGAGAAATGGACCCATTATTTGTGTTTTTAGCGAAATATTGTGACCATTATCGTTAACAAAAAAAGCACGAGACAAAACATAATTTTGAAAGATGTGTCAAGGAGTGCTTGAATCTTTGCTTTACGACCAATTTTTTTACGGGGTCAAGGAAGTACGGCCTTTAGGCGTAAATTTTGTTCCTATCTTGGACCACCGTGCGCGGTCCCAGCTTATGAATAGGCCCGCAGCATCCTCTGAGCTTGGAGTATGAGTCTTCCTAACAGAGGCCCGGCACCTGGATCGGTTTTCAGGGGCTCTGACCACAGAGCTGCCGGGCGCGTCCCCAGTTGGTGGATAGGGAATACCCTGTCTATGCGGGGTAGTCAGGTCATAATACGGAAAGCCTGACCGCGAACCATTGTAGCCAAACTGTTGGGACAAACGCCACGCTCCATGCAGTATAAAGACCCCTTCTATATTTCTCTAAAGAGAGCAGACGCACTGGGTGTCGTATGGAAGGCTAAATTTCCTGCCCCTACCCATTTCTCCCATTTTCCAGTGGAAATCAAAAGTCGTTACACCGGTTGTCCTTTCCACCTTTATTTTTTTCTTCTTTTACTTACAATTTTGTGCATTGGTTAACTTATTCTTGTCCTGATATAGCTGCAATATTGCTCATTGAACGTTAAATTCTAACTAATCAATCAATCCTATCTTGGATCATTTTCAGAATCTGTTCAAGTGTTATCAAAAATTGTGTAAGGTGTCTTTTACGTGTGCTTCTTAGAAATATCTTAATAAATGCCACACTTGCAAGTTTTCTGAGTCATTAATTGTCGAACATGGCTGCAAATAGCCTGTCAGTTAACTACTAGTAGTCTTTTGTTATTTCATGTTTATGTCCGTATATTTAGTTCTTTCAGTTTCATTTTTCACAATTGACTCAGTCCTGTTGCTAACTGAATTTTAATGTTGTTACTATTGTTTTTTAATTTATCACATCGGCTAGGGGGAAGGTTTGGGCCCAATAAAACTAGTTTGACCCCGCCGCAGCAGTTTTGCGCCTGTCCTAAGTCAGGAATTTACTAAGCTTTTGTGTCTTGTCTCTTTTCTACTTAGGAAAAAGAAGGGAAACGGGGAATGTGTCAAAGAGACAACGACCCAAAGGGGAGTAATAACAACTCAAAGCCACCATAAGATCGTCAATGAACGGCGAGGAAACCCCACACCCAACTTCAGGTCGGAGTTGGCCCCTAAATAAAGAGTAATCAAGTTCAGCGAAATAAACATCATTCTAGACTCCCATAGACATAAAGTGAAACTAACCAGAAAACAGACAAGACACACAAAGTTTACTTTATGTCTGTAGGAATCTAGGATGGTGTTTATTTCGCTGAACTTGATTACTCTTTATTTAGGTGCCGATTCCGACCTGCCGTTCGGTGTTGGGTTTCCCCGTCGTTCATGGAAGATTTTACGGTGGGTTTTAGTTGTTATTGCTCCCCTTTGGGTCGTTGTCTCTTTGACAAATCCCCCGTTTCCCTTCTTTTTTTCTATTTTATGGATTTCCTATGTTTGGGTTCTAGTGCTGCTGATAAGAAATTAATTCCCGAACTGGCCATACAGCTCATTAAATTAATTTCAGTTGGAGTTAACATATGTGTTATGGTCTCATGTTCACTTACTTCATATCCTTTCGTTAAATATTTTGTGTCGATTTTAGCTATATATAATAATATAAGTGTTTGAAAAGATGATAATACTCAAAGGACACCTAGAACCAAAACCAATTTGTGTTGGGAGTGTATTAACATTTGCCCTTCCAAATGGTAGATAGTTTAGTTTTGTTATGGATGTCCTATACGAGTTTTAAAAAAAATCTACAAAAATTGTCAAAATTGCATTCAAAAGGCAAGTTCAGTGGCTTTAAATTGATTATATTCTGATAGTGTATATAACAATTGACCCGTTTAAACAGTATTCGAGAAGATTTAATGCATTCTTATTTCTGTTTTTCCTGTGCAGTTCCCAAGCAGATTGTGACATGTAATTATAATTTTCAGCCATTGTAGGTCTTTTATTAGCTCACCTGGCTATGCCAGGGTGAGCTTTTGCCATCACTTGGCGTCCGTCGTCCGTCCGAAACTTTTATTCAAAAATCTTCTCCTCTGAAAACATTGGGCCAATTTAATCCAAACTTTGCCTGGGTCATCACCAGGGTGTAGTTTAAAAAATGTGTTCGGTTAGTTCGAGGTCCAAACAACATGACTGCTGTTACTAAAAATAGAACATAGGGGTAAATTGCTGTTTTTGGCAAATAACTCAAAAACCGTTACAGATATAAAAAATCTGACACGGAGTAAAATTGTTCAACATGACGAGATCTATCTGCCCTGCAATTTTGAAGAAAATCGGAAAACCCGTCTCAGAGTTACAGCCCTTTTCCGTAAAATTTTCAAAATTTATGCATTTTTATTTTTTATTTAAAAAACTGTAACATATAGAGGTGAAGTGTAAATTGCAAAAATGTTCAGCATATCAAGGTCTACATACTCTGAAATTTTGAAGAAAACCCAACTGCCTGTGTTGTAGTTATTGACTCTTTTATACCAAAAAAATTTTTTTTTCAATGCCATATGGTTATGAGTTATTTCCCTTTAAATGCTGTGTTCAAATCTCCTTTGGTTTAGTTTTCTCTTTTAAGTTTAAAAGAAATTCCCTGTTATCACTTTATTTGTTACATAATCAAGAGCAAAAAAGTGTTTTTGTACAAACTTTTACATTTTTTTGCAAAAATACTTTCATAAACTATACTTATTTCACAAATTAGTAATAATTGTATATAGTTGTATATTGTATCAGGATGTGAAGTTTGTTTACCTACCATGCAAATGTCTCTCCCAGATAAATATGGAAAAAGCATCTGAGCTTCTATGCCTGCATAACTTTGTAACTGACCTGCATGGATATGCCATGGTGATCGTCTTGCCATCACTGTGTCAGTGGTCCGTCTGTCGTAAAGTTTTCATTGAAACATCTTCTTCTCTTCTCTGAAACAGCTTGGGGCAATTGGAACCAAACTTGGGCACAAAGGTCCTTAGGTGGCCCCTTTAAAAAAATGTTTGGCAAGTCCGTATCATATCCAAGATGGCCACCAGCAGGGAACGTGGTTTAACATTGGACCCTATGGGAAAGCATTCAAAGATCCTCTCTGAAACCACTGTACCAATTGGAACCAAACTTGGTCACAATAGTCCTTCGGTGGTCCCCTTTAAAGATTTTGTCCGGCAAGTGTGCACGTCATCCAACATGGCCGCCAGCGGGGAACTCTGTCCAAAATTGGACAATATTGCAAAAATCTTCTCCTCTGAAAATACAGGGGCAATTGGAACCAAACTTAGTCACAATGGTCCTTACGTGGCCCCTTTTAAAATATGTGTTCAGCAGGTCCACATCATATCCTAGATGGCCGCCAGGAGGGAACATGTTTTTAACATTGGACCCTATAGGGAAACATTCAATGATCTTCTCCTCTGAAAGTACATGGCCAATTGGAATCATACTTAGTCACAATGGTCCTTACTTGGTCCCCTTCATAAAATGTGTCTGGCATGTCCGCATAGCATCCAAGATGGCAGTCAGCGGGGAACATTGTTTAACCTTGGACCCAATGGGAAATTTTAAGATCTCCTCTGAAAATACTATGCCAATTGGAACCAAAGTGAGGCACAATGATCCTAACATGGTCTTCTTCAAGAAAAGTGACAGTTGGTCAACGCCCCATCACAAATAGCTGCCCGTGGGGAACATGTTTAATCTTGGATCATATAACATCAGCAAACTTCAAAATGAGACCCTTAAACAGACAATACAGAAATTTGAAAATGAGAACCTTAAACGTTGTGATAATTTTGACTTATTGTTTCAGCCATGACCCAGGTAAGCGATACAGGCTCATGAGAGCCTCTTGTTTCATTCGCAAAAATAGTATGCCGATAGAAATAAATTCACGGGAAAATGGCCATACCTCTTTCTCTCTTGCACCGGGTACCTCAAAGAGCCTAGTATTTTCAGAATCAATACAGGTTTCGACCAAACACCATAATGCCTTTCTGATGTAATAAAGTACAGTCAGCGTAAAAATCCACAGTTTTACCAGACAGGTTTCGACCAAACACCATAATGCCTTTCTGATGTAATAAAGTACAGTCAGCGTAAAAATCCACAGTTTTACCAGGCAACGTGAGACTACATGAATGTAGCTAATTATTTTACTGTCTCTAAAAATCATAATAATCACGCCGCCGTGCGCGGTCCCTGCCCGCAGCATCCTCTGAGCTTGGAGTATGAGTCTTCCTAACAGAGGACCCCGAGGGAACCCCGGGATATAGAAATAGGACCTAGTATATCCGGCTTGCGGGGTGTGACCCCTCCTAAACGGGGGCTGACCCCCAGGGTCCCGGGATATACAAATAGGACCCATTCCGTGGTTGTGCGGGATAAATAAATACACAACCCATCTTTCGGATGGGGTGTAAACTCAGGTCCACGTGTAGGAAGAAATGTCACGCTTCCTGCACGTTAAAGAACCCTTGTAGCAAGCTTTTTTGAGTGGTCCGTAGGTGATCGGCTACAAGGCTAAATTCTCCGCCCTTTTCGATTTCACCGTACTTTTCCAGTGGCAGTCAGAATTTCCCGTCCCATGGCCCTTTCCATACCCCCAAAGTGATTATTTATTAACAAACTTGTTCTCGTCTTGATATAGCTGAAATATTGCTGAGTAGACGTTAAACAATATTCAATCAATCAATCATAATAATCACGAAATAATTACCAGGGAAGATCATCTAATTTTTAAGAGAATATACGTTCCCTCAAATATGAAAACAATGAACTTTTTTTGTCTTCGCCATTTTCAGGATATGTTTTCATATTCATATCTTATATCAGAAAATCTACAGAATTTCAGGTCTTGAGCGCAATTAGATGATAAAAATTGGGGAAAATTGAATTATAGCCATGTCCATTAAATGTTTCATTATAATGTACATGATACACCTATCGATTACGTGAAGTTAATTTACTCCAACATGATTTAAACTAAACAGATAGACAACTATTTACCCAACAACATTTTGTTTTTGAAGCACCTGATGTCACTAAGTGTTTTTGAGAATTCACCCTGTTAGTGTTATATTTGTGATGGACATGCATTTGTGGGCGTGTCTTGTCTTTAATCTTCCGTCTTCTGGTGTTCTTGTTTTTGCCTCGTCTCTGGACTATGATTATGACTTGTATTCTTGTGCTTAGTTCCTTCGGTATTCTGCTGCCGCTGTTTTATAAGAGACCGACCATTTAACCTGAAAGAATTTATTTATTTTTTTCACGTGTATCAACAAAAATTTTTTTTTCAAAATTAACATTATTTTTGGGGGGGCAGAAAGCCTCCGTCAGAATTTTTTTTTTCATCATTTTGGCAGCCAAAATATTTTTTTCACATAAAATCGGCTCCATTTTTTTTTAGAAAAAAAAAACATAGCCCCCCCCTTTTTTTTCAAGTTAAATGGTCGGTCCCTAACTGAACCAAAAATTCGCGAGTATATGGTCTGTGAGTCTCTTTCAATTTTGCAACTTCCGGGTGCATGATTTGTACCCGGAAGTTGCATTTTTAACAGCCACATGTGATTTTCAAAGCAAAAACATTGAACGTCATAATCCTGCAACGTCATATTTTAGCAGGAAACATTTTCAAATTTCAATTTTATCGTGAATTCTCGGTGTCACATGACGAGACTTGTAGACCCTATTGTGCGTGCACTGTACTTCATTTATTCATTACTTTTCTTATCCTGTTATCAGAAATAATCAAAAAATTTTATGGTGAAAAAAATAATTCCTATTAATAGATATCAAAAATTTATTTTTATTCCATCAGAAAGTACCCCCTTTTAATTATTTTTTTATACAGGTCTGAAATCTATTTAATGATATTTAAATTTTCGATTTTTTTTATATCAGAAGGTCTCCTCTTTGATGAAAAGATATCTCCAAATAAATATCTGATACCAGAAAATCATTCAGTTCTGATATCAGAATAACGTTTCGCTATCAAAAAATCATATAATTTTTTTATATTCAAAATATTCTGATATAAACAAAAAAACGAATTTCTGAAAGCATCGAAACAATTTTAAAAGGAAAGGCTTTTGAAACAATAAAACAAGTCCGATTTTCGTATTAGAAAATTTCATTTTTGATGTCAGGATTTTGTTTTTGTCAAAAATTAATCTTTTAGCTTAGATATTAAAATACCACTATACGAAATGCAATAATTCAATATTGAAAAAATATAACTGGCAGCCCTCGGCAATGTGAGGATAAAACATTTTGACATTTTTTTTTGTAATTTTCTTTTGAATTTAACAGATGTATGGCCATTTAACCGTTAATTTTGTCGTGTTCAAATATTTCGCAAAACTGGTGGTCGATCTCTGGCATCTGTACTTCAGAGACATAACATATATGCCACAATTGTATGTTTTGTGACATATTAGCAGTCGAACATGGCTATAGTTAACTTTTCTGACCAAGTCAGCCATTTTACACTGTTTTGGAAATGATGTTATTACTCGAAGAACACAGCAAACCAAGAAATTTATTTGTTGTTGTTTAATTGCAAATTCCTACATTTTCCCTTCAAAATGACCATTTTTGTTGGTTCTGGAGGTGCTATACTACGAATTTTAGCAAAATCCCAAAACTTTTCAAAATAGCTATCAAATTGCAAACTCAGTGTGTAAAAGTATAAAATGGATATGAATTGATTAATATTATGATAATGTATTTATCAAGTGACCTGTTAAAAGTGTTTTGAGTAGATTTAATGGTTTTGCAAAATTTATATGATGAAGTAGAAAATAATCGAAAAAATCATATTTACAAAATGTGAACAAATAAGCAATAAGCAGGCAACATTTCAGCGCCTAAATAATGGACATCCTAGTAGAAAATTGACTAAAAGGTTACCTGTTTCGTTTGCAACACTTTATGTGCGCCCTAATTGCTGACGTGGAGGTGGAGGGGAACAAACTGTTATTAAACTTGGTTCTAGTGACAAAAGAGCCAAATCTACCTCATGGTACCAGTGCATTGCTTTTCAACCGCAATTATTCCTGTCCACGCGTTACAATCCAATCAATCTAAACAATTTCAATAGATTCAGCAAAATATACAAAAAGAGTTATGTGAAATAAAATATCATCAAAACCAAAGTCTCCACGAAGCAACGGAACAACGCTTTTATTGTTGGTCACCTTCAGTTCTTCAACAATGACAATGAGCTTTGCTCACACCTCATAGTAAGTTCAGGACTGTCCGTAATACCGGTTTGAACGCAATTCATTGAAAAATGTTGAGCAACGCTACATCCATGCTGTACATACATGCATTTTACCTTTGTTTTTGCCAGCCTCACTTTGTCATGTGTCTGGTTCTCAGCCGGAAACAACTCGAGCAAATTGTATAATTGACGGAGAGATACGATGTAGTGCTGAATTCCTGTTTTATACTTTTTTGGCCTTTAATTGTTCTCAAAAGTCACAAGCCGCTGAATTATCACCATATAAGGTACAAAGACGCCATGATAGTATACCCGTTGACCGGACCCGTTGTCTAATTCTATTTATCCGGGATATAAAATGGACGTGCTATTTTTCTGAGTAATTAACGAGACTATTAAAAAAAGCTAGCAAACCTGTATTTGTAAACTGCTATGTTGAATTTAATACCGAATCTTTTTTAATAGATTGGGAAATTCTTCTAATGTTCAGCCGAAACGAGTATCAATTCGTGTTTGTTTTTATATGTATATTTTCAAATACCTATTCACGACGTATCATTGTTATTTATTATCCATGTTTGTAGCAAATCATTTTGAGTGACGTTTACTATGTGCAATACACATAATTACTGTATTATTACAATATTATAGCTGTCTGACCTAGAAAACACAGAAATGTTGATGAGGTCATCTTGGGTCAGCTGTTAGAATCAACAAATTATATGAATTGTAGTTCAGAATGAGCAAATATGAAAAAGAAAGGAAATGGGGTAAATGTCAAGGAGACAACATCCCATATCCAGGTTAAAACGACCCAAAACAAAGCATCTAGGGATCACCGTACGGTCTTCAACACAGTGAGGAACCTCACACCAGATAGCAAGCCCTAAATGGCCCCAAAAAGGTAAACAAGTGAATAAATCGATGGAAACAAATCACATCCAATTACCCAAATATCAAGAAACTAAAATTTTATAAGAAGACACAGACAAGCCAATCACATATTCCTGACTTGGGACAGGCGCAAAAATTGCGGTGGGGTTAAACTCGTTTTCTTGGATCCAAACCCTCCCCCTATGTGTGGTGAATGGCTAAAAATAAATACACAAAAAGACTCACAGTAAAAATCAAACTAGAAAAAAGTCCAACTTATCAAGACGAGTACCCTTACAATGAAGTACATAAAACATGAAGACAATACACACAGGTACTGTCCGGACAAATGCTCCCAATTACTGACAGCTAGCTAAGGACATAATTTCCGTTGACTATGATATCAAATGTTCAGTTTGGATACTATACCCCTTTTCGGGTATTAATGTTGGGTGTTTTCTAGTGTTTTGTATCACGAAAGGACAGACAGTAAATAGTTTCATTTTCTCTTACAAGAATTAAGATTGTATTGTTTTAAGACTCGTTGACTATTATGTAACATTGACTATTATGTAACAGAAACGATTATTCTACATTTGTCTCAGAAACAACTCCTTACGGGTTTTGTTAGACCCTCGTGGTCGATTTTCAGGTTCGTTGTAAACTGAAGGTCACATATAGATGTGCATCCTGTCTATTTATTTGGACCTTATGTATCTCGGTGATTTTCTTTGTGCGCCTTTACTATAAAGACCCATTTCTTTTTTCATTTTTTTTTATATAGTCAAGTTGCGTGAGAATTGGGCTGGTTTTTCAAGGATACTACAAATCACAATGTCATAGTCATCTTAGGACAGATGTGATATTCAAAGTGTGAAAATGGTATTCATTTTCAGGCATTCGACTTAAGTTTATAAATAACTTTGTTCACACTTCAATTGAGTTTGGAAAAAAACAGTCATAGACTTATAATATATACCAGTGCCGCGTTTGACAAATCCAGTTCTAAACTGTTTACAATTAATAGTAGTTGGTGACAATTTTTTACATATACATGTATCTAAGTTATGGCAAAAAGAAGGGAAACGGAGAATGTGTCAAAGAGACCACGACCAAAAGGGTAGTAATAACAACTCAAAGCCACCATAAGATCTTAAATGAACAGAAACCCCACAGGTATCGGAGTCGGCCCGTAAATAAAGAGTAAAAAAAGTTAGCGAAATAAACACCATCCTAGACTCCTATAGACATAAAGTAAACTAAATAAAAAACAGCCAAGACACACAAAGGCTTAATACATTTCCTGACTTAGGACAGGCGCAAACCTGGTGACGCGGGGTTATGGTTTTCCACAAATGGTTGCAATGGCCATCTACACAAACTAAGTTTATATCAACTTTATTTGGTTATTCTAAACACGACATTAGTAGAAAGATATTTTTGTCCTTTGTCATATATACCACATAATTAAACAATATACTTTTTGTCAATTTGCAGTTAATCCCAAGTGCAAACTTTGTGTAAGTAAGTGACACTGGAATTTTTATTTTATTTTATTTATTTTTGGTTATTTTTATTTTTTGTTTAAATGTTAAATAGATGTCGAAATGCGCATATGCAGAATTTAAATTCACAGTAACTTGGGTATTTAGTCATGTGTAAGGCAGTTAGTCAGACTCTGAAAAATTAAAATAAATATTGTTAAAAACAAAACATGCAATACATTTATGCACGTGCAATATAAATTCTCACCACAAAGCGAGCCTTTTTATTATGAATATATATTGTAAAAATTGCTGTTCACTCCTCGTCATTTATTTAGTAAGATTTAAATAGATCAATTTTAAACAAGTTTCTAATTTCTAATATTGTTATTGTTCAACCAAAAATTTACTATTATGTTTTTTAACATTTTACACATTTGTTTTACTTGTATAAAGCTATATGGTTTTATATTAATATTTTATGTATTTATTAGAATTTTTCAATAAACCCAACAGTTCTCGCCACAATATAGCTGAAATATTGCTGAAGTTGGCGTAAAACATCAATCAATCAATCATTCAGGAACGGCCTGTTGTTAGCTGATGCCCTCTTCGTCAAAGTTGAACAGTTGCAATGAACTGCCTTTGTTGAGCTTTCGTTTTGTCGTTGTTGTTTTGCATATTATTTTGATATATGGCATTTTGTCATTCAAAATATATTGAAGATCGACAAATTTTAGACGTTGCAAATACTTGTACATTCTTCAAATAATAAACCATATTACGTATTATAGGTCGGAAATAACATATATATTTTATGACAAAAATTGTGTTAATAGGTATTTATTACGACCCACAAGCACTATTTGTCGCAAATCATTTTCCATGACCTTAAGTTTATACAATACATTTTTTCCATTCCAAATGGCTTTAACTGTTCCAAGTACATGCAATTAGTAGTTATTTCATACATAAAACCGATTTTTTGATACTGTGGCACGTTGTGGCATAATTTAGGGCCAGTAATAATTTCATTTGTACTTCATTTTATGTATCATGATAGTTTTATGAAAGTCGTTTTAACTGATTTTTCCTTAAATGACAGACCCTATGCCTTTAATACCCTTTCTATGCGGGGTACTCAGGTCATAATACGGAAAGCCTGACCGCGAACCATTGAAGCCAACTGTGTCGAGAAAACGCAGTATAAAGACCCTATCTTTATTTCTCTTAAGAGATCAGACGCACTGGGTGTCGTATTGAACAGTTTCCGTTAAAAGTTGATAAGCGTCGAAAAATGCTATACCCAATTTTAAAACGATTAAAACTGGGGGGAAGAGGGGGAAATTAGTACGGGAAAGCTTTATATTAACAATTATTTGTACAATTCTTTCAAGAAAAGCCTTTTCAGGGATCGCGTATTAAGTAGGGGAGATTGAATTGAATTTTTCATATTATATAAACATTTTCATTGTTATTTGCATGAATGTTTATTTCCCTATATATTTGCTCTTAATCCATGAATTCATGAAGCATTTACTCATATTGAGTGATATTTATTAATTGTTCTATCTGTCGTTGCATTGTAATTCATGTTGTAATATGTACTGTAATCTTGTAGCACATTCTGTGCCTAAGTTGTCAAACTTGTCTTGTCTTGGCTAAATTGCCTGCCCCTACCCATTTCTCCCATTTTCAAGTGGCATTCAAATGTCGTTGCCACAGTTGTCCCTTCCATCTTTATTTTTTTCTAAGGCTAGTTTCAATTTTTTGAATTGATTAACTTGTTCTCGTCTTGATATAGATTGAAACATTGCTCATTGGGCGTTTAACTCTAAAACCTTTAGAAAGGCATATACATACATTTCTCTACCTTATTGATTGCCACAGCCCTCGTTTTTAGGGTTGGAACCATGCTTAAAAGATTTTAAAAAAAGATGAATCAAGTGACATGTGCAGCGATCACCGACGTGTGATCTCTACTGATGTAATAATTACAGCGGTCTCGTGCAGCGATCACCGACGTGTGATCTCCACTGATGTAATAATTACAGCAATCTCAGCATTTCCTGAATGAAAGGACAAAAAGAACAATCAATTCAGAATGAACTTACAAAGGAGTTATACACTAAATTTAATCTGCACTTTCACTCTTTAATCATTCGTCGCCATCTTGATTTGCTACTCTGCTCTTCTATCCTGCTCGAGTAAAGGTATTGAGCAAGTTCGTCTACTCGAGTTCAAACCCCCAGCCGTTCGGGGTGCCCGAGTTGATAAGGCACTGGACTTTAAACCACAATGGCCGAATCCTGCATGTGTCAAGGTTTCGAAGCAACTACCCTATCACGGAGGTTTCACCGATTTTTCGGCTTGGAACTCTGGGCTTTCTTCCTCCACAAGCCTTGCGACCATGCGAGAAGCTGACATTTGCTAAACGGTCATTAATCTCGCCGTCGGTTCATTGTTGACTTATTAGGGTGAATGCCTGTAATTTCCATCGGTAAATAAAACTTACCTATACTTATTTTCATGTGTAACTAGAGTTAAAAGAGTTTTACTCGAGTAAGTCAACTGCACACAACCCAGCGTTGGCTATTCACATCTTCAATGGGGAATATTTTTCAGCCCAATAAAATCTTATCTAAAACTGAATTCCAAAAGGAATTCAAATCTCAGTATAATCTGTGAACATTAGACGTGTTTATTCTTGGGTCCGCCATTGCTTTTAATTTCACATTCTACATCACAAACGTAAATATGACATCATAATTCAAATTAATTCTATGATTAGACCAATTTTGGATTATGGTGATGTTATATATAAAAGCTGCAATAATTCTGATTCTGATCTTTCTGAAACAGTACAACGGCGAGCTTTAATATTATTAATTACGGGTGCTTTCAAGATTACTAAACATGAAAATCTGTTAAAAGAATTAAATCTTAAAGACCGAAGAAAGGCAAATCGTCTGACATTGCTTTACAAAATAAAAATATATTATTCCTCCAGCGTCTAGGACGACAACATATTCATCTTCTTTCTTTCCAGCCACAATCAAAGACTTGAATGCTACATCTGAAGATAAAACACTTCGGATTCAGTAAAAACGTTCTAGCTAAATTACTTGAAACGTTTTTATATGATGATTCATCCAAGTACTTTTTTGTATCGGTTTTGGTAAAATTTATCATACTCGTCACCGTTTAGTATTAAGTTGACCAAATGATCATTTATTCAAGTACAATTTAATACAAAGTCGAATCTGCAGTCATTGTAATCTTGGTACACCTGAAACTGATGATCACTTCTTTCTTCACTGTCCGTATTATGATCTGATAAGAAGGTATCTATTTAATAATGTAAGAAACTGTGTCCGAATGTTAAGTTTGATATATTTGTACGCTATTGTAAGGATTATGTCACCAATATACATGAACTGCTATCTGGAAATAATTGTATTTGATTAATATGTAAATGAATTTTTGATAAAAGGAAAACGGTTCAAACGTTCTCGTTTATTACGACCTGCCATACTTCTAATATGACAAAACAACATTTCTGATATTGTATGTATGTATTAAATGTTCTTGCCTTGTATTGTATGTATCTTGTTTTGTCTTGTATTGTATACATATCTTGTTACCTTGAGGAGAGCTACCCGTGGCCTTCGGGCTGTTAGCAATTCTCCATAAATAAAGTATTAAATAAAAAAAAATAATTGTTCCATGACGTCAAATGGTTCCTCAGGGACAACAGAGAGTTAATTCAGAAACATCATATATTGCCATGTTACTGTTCTTTTGGATATCGACAAATCTTGCATTTTCAATTCCAGTTAAATTATTTGTATCAAAGAAAAGGATCGACGTCTTTGATATCTGTATTTCAGTGATAATGTCATATGAATCTCTTTAATTGCAGAACATTTTTTAAAGAGTTATAAGAAACATTTTGAGAAAGTAACGTGAACATGCAACACAAATGATATTCATAGAGAAACAAAAAAAAAAAAATAAATAAATAAATAAACAGACAAACGAAAGAAAAAAATAGGGTAATGAACTCCTTGTCAACCTGTATTTGAGGGCGGCACAGGGTTATTTTCGTGCAACGTGTGAACCGTTTTTTTTATACGACCGCAAAAATTTTGCGGTCGTATTATGTTGTGGCGCAGTCGTCGGCGTCGGCATCTGTGGCCAGCATAACTTTGTTTCTAGTGGACGGATCATCTTCAAATTTCAGTATGTGGTTTCTTGGCATAATGGCTATCCCGGGTTTTAATTTCGGGTTTATGGCCCCACCCGTTTCAGAAAAAGGGGTAAAATTGGGTGTTTTTGTGTCTGTGGACAGCATAACTTTGGTTCCAGTGAACAGATCATTTTCAAATTTTAGTATGATGTTTCTTGGCACATGCTTTAGCCCGGGCTATAATTTTATGTTCCTGGCCCCTCCCGTTTTAGAAAAAGGGGCCAAAAGGGG
>MJUU01033586.1:43398-73005 GCA_002080025.1 Modiolus philippinarum | reverse complement strand
GTATGCCAACGGATTTCACGTGGCATGTACCGTTCACGAGATAAATGGGGCCCAAAAGAGGCGAATTTCAAAAATTTCATTTTTTTATTTTTAGTCTGATTTTGATGCAATTTTTTCTAAAGGATTCCTAATGAAAAATTATTTTAGCGCTCTACTATTAGATTTATGGCAACGGATTTGGCGTAGCTCTTACCGTTTCCGAGCTATGAGAGGCTGAAGGGGCCAAAATTGTAAATTTACAGATAACCTAAAATGTTTATTTTTCGTCGGATGTCGATGGGATTTTTTTCTTTGGATTCCTCTTGATGTAAGCTTTCAGTAGTATGTCAACATATTTGGCGTAGCTGTTACTGTTTCGGAGCTATGAGGGGCTGAAAGGGGCCAAAATTGTAAAGTTACAGATAACCTAAAATTTTTATTTTTCAACGAATTTCGATGGGATTTTATTCTTTGATTCCTCTTTATGTAAGCTTTCAGTTATATGTCAGCGGATTTGGCGTAGCTCTTACCGGTTCCGAGCTATGAGGGGCCGAAGGGGGCCAAAATCGTAAATTTACAGATAACCTAGAAAAAATATTTTTCGTCGGATTTCGATGGGATTTTTTTCTTTGGATTCTACTTGATGTAAGCTTTCAGTAGATTTTAACGGATTTGAAGTAGCTCTTGCCGTTCCCGAGCTATGAGGGGCCGAAGGGGGCCAAAATCGTAAATTTACAGATTACCTTAAATTTTTATTTTTCATCGCATTTCAATGGGATTTTTTTCTTTTGATTCCTCTTGATATAAGCTTTCAGCTACATGTCAATGGATCGGGCGTAGCTCTTACTGTTTCTGAGCTATAGAGGATCAAAGAGGAATCATAAGGAATCATAAGGGCTAATTTTTATTTTCCCTAGTTTGTGTCCAGCTTATTACTTGGTCAATCTCCTTATTGCTTCCATCTAATTATTGTGTCAAGCTCTTTCCTATGTCCATACTCACTTTGAATTACACTTTTTCAAATTTCAGTGGACGACATGCTGCCGTCGTATCATGCTGCGCTCTGCGTAGCCCTTTATTTTTTTTTTATTTCACGTGTAGCCGTGTTGGAGGGTTGTTATTTTCCGTGTTTCGGGCAAAACTGAAAAAGGGCATCGTGGGAGCCAATTTCTAATTTTTGTTCCTCGTGTTCGTATGCCCGTGCACGGTACCCCCTGTGCGACCCTCGTATTTGTAATATTTCGTATTATGAGATTCTTGACTCCTATTTATTAATTCCACTCCTAATGTTTAACAATTACAAGTAACAAAATACATAATAAATCAAGATACCTATGTTGTTTTTTATTGCACTAAAAACAATGATAAATTACACTCTATATATCTTTTACTTTAATCCTGGTGTTATATGTGCCAACTAGGTACAAAAGTTGGCAGCTTTTTTCATTTAAATGTCCATTTTTCCTGTACTGGAGAAGTGCATAATGTTGCTTCACATACACAAAAACAGAGACTTATATTGTATAGTAGTACCTTGTTTACACTCATTGCAACTCTGGAAGAGGAGGATATTTATGTTTGCTTTTTTTCATTTATATTTTTCATAAGTACCAACTCGACCATAGTACAAATGGATCGGCTGATATTTTTGTGAGCTTTACTTGATCGTATTTGTTTTGTAAAGTAAAGCAGTGTTCTCTTATGGTAATTTCATTTTAGCATATTTGTAAAAGTGCAGAAACTTATCCTTTTAAATACATCCAAGATTGACATTGTCTTTTTTGTGGTGGTGGTGGTTTGGGATTGAAAAGATTAATTTCTTGGAAATTCGGGATTCCAAAAGTTTTTTTTTTTTTTCAGAATTCACAAACCCCTCCTACCCTTTTCAGAATTCACAAACCCCCTCCTACCCTTTTCAGAATTCCCAAACCCCCTCCTACCCTCCTTCATTTTATGCTGAGTCACACGGACATTTAGAACGCATTAAAAACGTTTTCGAAAACACATTTTGCGTTCACACGTCAACAAACTTTTAATGCGTTTCGAAAACGTTTCAGCTTAAACGTATTATCGAAAACGCATCAGGTATACGTTTTCTGAAGCGTTGTACTTTGAAACGTTTTCGAAACGTATTAAAAAGACCGTGTGAACGGAAATACGTGTATTACTAATACGCATTTGAATGACATAAAATTTGTGTTTTTGATTTTATTCGTCTAGAATATTTATATATAGCCTGCATCGGGTTAGACAACTAATAAACCAAATAAAAAAACTACAAAACAGTTTGTTAACAATATATTACGATGATTGCCCATCATCGGGAGACCGACCTCGGCATTTTTACTCGACTTTTTCCAAATATTATCAATTATTCATGCTTGCTCTAAACTGAAAAATACATGTGTTTAATGAAGCTGTTTGATATTCTGGCATCAGTGTGTTGCTTATGCAAATTGGTTAAGATCATTTCAATTGTAAACGTGAAAGCGCGAATCCAGTTAACTTATTTCCACTGTCACTAGACAATTTATCTAAATCTACAATGAAAATGAGTTGCAATGATTCTTTCAACAATTGCATGAAATTTATTTCCGCAATCTATACTTTGAGAATGTCAAAATGATATATACATAGTTCTTGTGGAGTAATATAAGCTTGATCTGGCGTTCAAGCGTAAACCGCTTATAGGATCTCAACGTACTCATTTACAGCTGAGCGGGATGGTAGAATTGAATTTAAAGTATCTTGCTCAAGAATGGTAACTGTGACAAGATTCGAATTCACAACCTCTCGATGGCTAACTTGAAACATTAACAATCAAACCACAGGGCTTTCAAGAAATAAAATCGTCTAATGGGATACAATTTCCTGCAAACGTAGTATGAGTTAAAAAAAGACTCGACTAAATTTTGTGCATACATAAAGAATGAATCGCATACCTGGTAAACCGTACTTGTGGTCTTAGCCCATATTCTTCCATTTTTCTGCTTACAACATTCGTTATCTCTACGGATTTCACAGAAGCTAATGAAATCTTCATCGAAATCGTTTCAATGCAGCATGCAAGACGATTGGGAGGTAATTGAGATGCAGCGTAAAATATGAAGGAGAAAATACCGGACTTGGAGGTTCAACATAAGTAAACGTGTCCAGCTATGAAAATAAAACAATCCCTGATTACCAACGACATGTATTATGAATTTTATATATGTGAATTAAGTTCGCGATACCTAAAACGTTTCAGATGCAAACAAATAGTGAAAACGTAATGCGTTTTCGGAACGTTTCCTTAAACGTTTTAGAGCAGCAACTTGTGAACGTAATCAATTTCTAAAACGTATTAAACTAAAAAAAAGATAAAGCATTACGTGTGAACGCGGCATTAAGTTCTTTCTTTTATAGCGGTTATAGATGTCTGGTCTACAGGAAAAACAACTTAAATGATCAAAATCCACTATTTTTTCATACTTGTCTATACTACATTATCTTCTTTTGTTTGATTCTAATTGTAACTTTTTACATATAACGGAAAAAGGATTACTTTATCGAAGTATTCTCAAAAACTCTTGTATAAATACTTGTACTGAAATGTTTAGCATCAATACTACTAAAACATCTGCTACGGAAATAAAACAGCGTCAACCTTATCTCTAACATCCCTAACGTCAGATATGAACGAATCTTCATTTTAAAAATTCTTTTTTGCATTAATATGAAACTTGTCCTCAATAACTAAATGATTCTGCGATAAATGCTAAAATTGTTTGATTGTTGCTATTAGATAAAAAGAAGATATCAAGAAAGGCTCTTAATGACAAAATATGTAAACTTCACTTCCAAGACTCCAGAACAGTTTTTGGTCGTTTTAACCTGGATATGGGATGTTGTCTCCTTGACATTTACTCCATTTTCTTTCTTTTTCACATAGGATAAATTCCAAACTGACAACGCCATTCACAAGTCATCAAACACTTGACAAAATGACAATACGAAATTGACAATCTACAGAACATGAAGTATTAGGTGAATGAAAACAAACAGAAATATACATGTTAAATTACTAATTGGTCGCAAATTATCTCATTTTTGTTCAAATTTCGCATTTACCACTTTTCAAAATTATATTAAGTGAATAGCAAGGTTATGTAAAAATTCATAAAGCAACTAAACTATGGAACAAAATGCGAAATGGGCACATCGACGATCTCTTTACTTTCAAATAAATTACAAAGTAATAGACAAACAACCTCTTATACTAAACAAAACAAGTTAAAATTCTTGTCCAACTGCGATAAAAGGTAAAACAATAAATTTATACTCGTGTCAAAACGAAAAAAATGATTAAAAAACAAGACAGAAGTGGGGATTGGCCAATATCATCGACATTAGTGTCTTTAAAGGGTCGTGAAAAAAAAAAAAAAATGGCTGAGATGTGAAGTGTTACGTCACAGGTGGAATACGGGTAAAGAAAATTGACGTTCCCTATTTACAGCAAAGACCAATAGTGGATGAAAAAATGGGTAGGGGCAGGCTATTTCGCCCTCTACACGAAACCAAAATTAATCATTAGAAAATATATATCAAAAAGTATTATAATAACAAATATAATGTAAAATTAAATAAAATTGAAGATACCAATCCAAGGATTGTACATTAAACACTAGTTTTATACTTATACCTTTGGGGTTTTGGGTACCCAGAGTGAATATAATCTGTTGTTCTAACGGGTGTCGTGAACTGTCAGCCTAAGTGAGGACTGTCACGCTCATGTCTTCCATGAAATGTTGGCGAAATCGAAATGGTTACTGACGGGTATGTCTTTGTGAGCTGTTACGGATCGAAGATGCTCAGCAAAGCGATTACCTAGTCTGCGGAAAGTCTTACCAAAATATATTTTTGTCACCGTCTACATACTATGGCATATATCACATTCTTGGTTAGAAAAGTATAACCAGAACTGATTTTGTAAGAACCCCCAGGACCCTTGATGAAATCCGTTTCCATAGTGAAGGGACAATTTCGACAGATCTTGCGACCACAACGTCGTGTTCCCCTGTATGACTTATTGTACCTAGTCTGGACAGTCTTGATTTTATAGCAGTTCGACAAGAATTTTTCTCGTTTGTTTATTTATGCTTAAGCGAACTGCCTCACAGCACTCTTCATTTTAACCTCTTATAGTGTTTTCCGTTTGTAACAATAATTTTGCAAATTCCGATAGTCGATTTTTCGCATTTAACAATGTGAAATTTCAAATATAACTAGATTTGCAATTGCAAGCAACAGCCGATGTCACCCAAGACAACTAATTCGATGATTCCATCTCATTCGCAGCCTCAAAATCTACCTAGAAATCAATTTTCGTTGAATTCTGACAATGTTGAAATTTTGACGTATTTTGGCGGCCTCTTTGAAATGGCGGCCATTTTGTAAATTTGAAGCGCACAGCATACAACTTCAGATGGTGGTCCAACTTTGTGCAAAGTTTTAAATCATTCCATTTAACCATTTCAAAATAATCGCTCGGACAAGAATTATTGGAATAGAAAAAACAAGAATAATAATAATCAGAAGAAACAGAATAACAACATGTCACCCCGACAAAGTCTGGGGTGACATAACTATAGCTCAAAACGAAACATGATCGTACTGTTCGACTTTTCTCGTCTGTGTTGTCCTTGTATCTTTTTGTTTCCAAAGTTTGCCCTGCCGTGCGCGGTCCCGGCTTATGAATAGGCCCGCAGCATCCTCTGAGCTTGGAGTATAAGTCTTCCTAACAGAGGACCCCGAGGGAACCCCGGGATATAGAAATAGGACCTAGTATCTCCGGCTTGCGGGATGTGACCCCTCCTAAACGGGGGCTGACCCCGAGGGTCCCGGGATATAGAAATAGGGCCCATTCCGTGGTTGTGCAGGATTAATAAATACACAACTCATCTTTCGGATGGGATGTAAACTCAGGTCCACGTGTTGGAAGAAATGCCACGCTTCCTGCACGTTAAAGAACCCTTGTAGCAAGCTCTTTTTGGGGTGGTCCGTAGGTGATCGGCTACAAGGCTGAATTCCCCGCCCTTGACGATTTCATCCTACTTTTCCATTGGCAGTCAGAATGTCAAGTCCTATAGCCCTTGCCATACTCCAAAGTCATTATTTATTAACAAACTTGTTCTCGTCTTGATATAGCTGAAATATTGCTGAGTAGACGTTAAACAATAGTCAATCAATCAATCAATCCAATGTTGCCATTGTCTTTGCATTATTCCTTGTTGGACTGACGGTAAATTTCCTGAAATTCTTGAAGACTTGGTTTTTTATTCCACCTGGAAACCATACTTCTTGAATATGTTATTTTCAATAGCTGGATTGGAAAATGTTTTATTCCTATTATTGTAAATTTCCTGAATCCCTCAAAGACCAATAAATTTCCGGAATTCCATCTTCTAATTCACTGAAGCTCTCAAAGACAGGTACATGTAGTTTTATAACTGTCAGAGTTTTTTTTGTGGAACATGAAAGGTTACAATGTAACTTGCAAAGTGTCAGGGTTTCTGTCGTTTCTGACAGCCATATCTAGTTTTAATACCCCACGCAACGAAGTTGCGGAGGGTATATAATTTTTGACTGGTCCGTCAGTCCGTTCGTCCGTCCGTCTGTCATCAAGTAGGTACACTATTTGTCCGGATTACTCCTCCTTCAGTTTTTAAGCTAGGAAGTTTTTATTTTGCAGGTTGATTGTGCATATATCAAAGATGTGCATACTACTTTGATTTTGATTTTTGATAATTTTTCAGCAAACTACACATTGTTGAACTTTGTCATTTTTATGCATTGTATTGCATATAGGGTACACCATTTGTCCGGATAACTCCTCCTACAGTTTTTAAGCTAGGAAGTTTTTATTTTGCTGGTTGATGGCGCACAAATCAAAGATGTGCATGCTATTTGGATTTTGATTTTTTATAATTTTTCAGAAAACTACACATTGTTGGACTTTGTCATTTATAGGAATTATATTGCATATAGGGTACATCATTTGTCCGGATAACTCCTACAGTTCATTAGATAGGAAGTTATTATTTTGCAGGTTGATTGTGCACATATCAAAGATGTGCATGCTACTTGGATTTTGATTTTTATATTTTTTCAGAAAACTACACATTGTTGAACTTTGTCATTTTTATGCATTATATTGCATATAGGGTACATTATTTGTCCGGATAACTCCTCCGACAGTTTATAAGATAGGAAGTTTACAGGGTACTCAATTTGCCCGGATAAATCCTGCTACAGGTTTTAAGATATTTTACAGGATGATTGTTCATCTGTAAGAGATGTGCAAACTACTTGGATTTCAATTTTTGATAATTTTGAGGTAATGCAGGATTATCCGATATGTGGGGGCGTGGGGTATGTGAGCTTGCTCACTAAGGTTCTTTAATTCGAAGCTAGTTTTCGTGCGATTTTACTTGAAGTCCATACTATGGACAATTGAGAAGTTGGTCTAACAAGTTGCTCAAAATCGCTAAGTTTGCCAACAGATTTAAATATTTTGGGATTGTAAATAAGAATGCTAGAAATTTGGAAGCTATTGTGCTGTTAAATTATTGCGAAAATAAATAAAGAAACAGTATAATGGATCCTCATAATATTAAAACGAAAGTTGTCGTACAGACTGGTGATATATAAGCGTGAAACTAATCATACATTCGAAAATTTCGAAATCTCAGACATTCTTTTATTTTCTGAATCGACAAAGCCTCGTCAGACAAAATCGAAACCGTATTTTGGATCTTCCATTTTAGACGGTGTAGGGCATTAATTAAAACGCATTCATTTTTTTTGGTCGTTTTGAAAAGATGTAGACCGCCTGACCTTTACTTCGCTGTTTCTGCACCTGTTGAAAAAAAAACGATCAAAATATATATAGAAGTAGTAGTAACCTTGATACCGATTACACTGTCACTAACGTACATATAGTAGTATACAAAACAAACTTGTAATATCAAATGACAATGAGCTGCTGGGAAAATGTCAATTTCAACACCTGTTTCACTTTGTTTACTTTCCTGACATTGCTGTGTAATATTTTGGGCGATAAAGAGTAGTAAATAAAATTTTGGTCACAAGTGTAAAGTATGTTACACCGAAAGAAAAAAAAACGTCGAAAGCGCAGAATAACATCTTGCTGCGTCACGTACGCAATCACGTTGCAATTTCATATAAGTCTTTGAGGTTAAAATACAAACAACTTTATATATTGAATATGAATGAACATAACGACTTGAGCGGGTTTGTTTCTGAGTTAAAAAAAAAACCTTCTGAAAGTACATGTATACATCTCTTTTATCACTGTTAAGGCATATTTTATTTTCTGGTCTTCAGAACATTCCGTTTTTTTCCCCGCTTCCAGCTGAATATTTTTATCTAAATACATTGTACAACACGTTAACATGCAATTTTAAAAGTTTAATGTACTGGTTCAGTACCTTAGTAACTTTTTGACTTTTTTTTTATTTTCATGTTTAAATAATTTCTCATGCAAATTTTCTATACTACTTTTTATTTTAATTCCCAAAATCAATATTATATTTTGTAAAAAAAAAGAAAAAAAAACATAAGAAGCAGCCCCTACTTCAGCTAAAATCGTTTGTGCCTTATTGTTTGAAAGATGCTTGCTTCCACTATATATCATAACAAGACGACATAATAGACATCAACTTCAGTCGTTGGGGAAAGTCATTGGCGGATCTAAAGAGTATCTCCATTCCCTTTAGTGTATAATCTAGGAAAAACTTAAAGAAAATGGAAAACAATCGCCAGGTACCCCGTTTACTGGAATTCCGTTTTTCGAAAGATTCTTATTGTAACAACAAATATTGTTAGTAGACTCTACTTCGTATAGTGCCTTTATAAAAGTGGATGAATCACCAAAACAAAAATTCCATATATGTACCTCGACATGAACTTAAGTTGTTCCAGATATGCAAATATTTGCACCTATAAATACCTGTGTAATATATTGTGTAATTAATCATTTTTAAATCTAATATATATGTTAATGCAAAGATAAATATAAAAAAAAGAATGTTTAATTTTGATTTAGTATTTATCGTAATGATTGCCTACGCCTTTTGCAAATTGTTTTATGCTCAACTGTACTAAAGTACAAGAATTCAATGGAATATCCTTCTCCTGCTTGTTAGAGGGTGAATGAAAGGATATGGAGTAAATGTACATGAGACAAAGTCTCTACAAATACATAGTAAAAACAAGCAAAGGAACAACGCTTTTATTGTTGTTTTTCATCTTGCAATCGCCATGAGGCCTTCAACAATGAGCTTTGCTCATACCTCATAATAAGTTCAAGACGGTCCCTAACACCGGTTTGAGCAGAATTCTTTGCTAATTGTCTAACAACGCTATATTGATGTCTTTTCTGGTCATAGATGCGAGATTGTCAACAAATGAAATACAATGGACAACAGGAAACACCTACATTGGCTGAAAATTATAATTACATGCCACAATCTGCTAGGGAACTACACAGAAAAAACACAAATAAGACAAAAAACAAACGTAAACAACGCTAGGAACTCGGGACAGCCGAACTTGGTACCGACACTAGCAAACGCCAGCGGTAGGGTTAACCGGTTTACAGGTACCCAAACCTCCCCTTTATCTGTCCCGTTTCTAAACATTGATTAGACTGGCAAAGTGCTCTTAAAATCACTGTCATCCTTTGCCCGACAAAAGCACTACATTTGTAGTTGTCGTAAGTTAGTGGACGATTACAACATATAGACAAACACTGGGCACACATCAAGTAGATTGTTAGAAAACTTGGCATCATAAAATAATGAGATGTACCTCTGCGTGATAAGGGGTCTTTTTTATATACAAATCTTTAATTATGTGATACGCTCTTTACGACCTCTTACGTGTTTAGAAACGGAATCAGTTCGCAGAAGGAGGGTATAACAGTTACCAGACTGCATTCCTGTCGGGATCAAGCATTGGCTCATACTGTGGTTACCCTCCCTATTAACACTTTTATGTAAAAATAAAATCGTATCGGTGACCCAATTTTGATTTTCCTTGTAGTTTATATAAAATCACAACTCAATATTTTTTGCATGAGGAGGATACTCCTGTTTTATGAAGTTATCGAATTTCTTCAGACTTTAAATTTTTTTACTTTTCACCAAAAATTTTGGTTTCAATCCAACGTCAGAATAAAATCTTTAATTACTTAATTCGAGTAAAATTTAGTTCTATATGTGTCCCTTCAGTGCAGATAAGACCAGATAAGGTCAAATCGTTTGAAAGACCAGGCTCAGATTATGTTAAAAAAGCTGACGTCACAGTTGACGTTTTCAACGTTGTTTTCAATTTAATAAGAAGAGGAGTGGAGGAATAATAACGAAAAAGTTTTGCATGTAATTGAAGATGAGACCAATTTCTTTTTAGACTTTACAATTAATTAGACTTACAGGCGAAGTTTTTTTTATGAAATTATTATATACAAAAACAATAACGAAGTTGCATAAAAAACAGTAAATTTCGTTTGCTGTACACGTGTTTCAAGGAGTAACCTCTCATCAGCAGCATTAAAATCAAATAATATGGAAATCCATAATCCAAAAGTTGTCAAAAAAAGTACTAATTTCCAAAACTATTGAAATGGGAAGCCAAATCCAGTACAAAGGGCATCTACCGAGTGCCATACACGGAATGAAGCCTCGGTATTTTATGTACTTAGAATTTTGATAAAAACAGTAAATTTCTATGACACGCAATGTAAAATTTTCATGTCAGACCAGTCTGACTATTGGGCTGTTGGATACCCTCGGGTATTCATTCTGAATTTGAAATTATGTCTTCTATCGAAAAACTAAACTACATATTCATTCCAAATATAACCTTTTAATTGGCTGTATGCACCTTTATAAGACAACCATTAGAATTGAAATAATGTCCACATAGGTCAGGGTCAACTAAATTTTATTGCAATTATGTTTTTAGTTTATATGTGTGTTATATATCTTGTGTATAATATGTCGTATATGGATGTAATTTGCAAAAAGAGTTATTGTAGTATTGATAAAAACGCTTTAAGAGTTGTGTGAAAATCTAAATGATTACAACCAGACTAGTCTCAGGTTTTGGATACCCAAAATATTACAATCCTGGTAGAAAAATGCTGCAATTATGCACTTCCGGCTGCAATCGTAAATTACTTTTGTACTGATATTTTGCGAAAGGTTTTTGGAGGCTTTGAATTTCGAAGATTATTGCTAACAGGCCGTTTATTGTTCCAAAACCATACCATAAGTGGAGCATGTTATTTTTCAGAAGGTTTCTTGCATTCTTGCAAATTTGTAATGTATCAAGAACGTTGGTATTATGTTTAAATACTTATTTAAGTCCCCGCTTTAGCTGGAGGTATATAGTGATCGTAATGTCCTTCCGTCCGTCTGTTCATGCGTCCATATGCAATAGGGGTATATATTTTGAGGCGACAACTCCTCCTTGACCGCTGGGTGAAATTTGCTGACATTTTCACAGAATATTGCCATTATGCACAATCTATTTCAAAAATTTGATTGGATTTGATTTTTGTTCTGTATTTTTTTTTTCAATTTCTAGAATAAAATGGGGGAGCAATAGTAGATATGAGTGAGCTTTTCTATCAGTTTTTTCTAGTTAAAAATTATGATGATTGACACCCGACAGACTGAATAAAGTTGACATTTGTTTATCAGAGCTGATTTTTATACTTTTGCTTTGTCTCTGGACTTTGATTTATATTGCTCTTCGTGCCTTCGGTATTCTACTGCCGTTGTTTTGACAAGAAAGTATGCCTGTAAGACCGATCTATATGGACGTTATTCGAAATTCCCTGAGGATATATTGGTAAAGAATTCCTTCAGGAAGTATGAGCGTCAGATTTCAGAAGCATTCGATACTCGATATACTCTGGTTTTATCCATTAAAACAGTGTTAAAATTTTCTGTTCATGAATCATATTTTCTTGGTCATAGGTCACTTTAAAATGCATAAAATAGACAGTGTATAAAATTCAATGAACTTCCAATTATATCTTCATATATTTAAAGGCCTATAAACATCTTATGCAAGTTGAAGGAAAACTCTAGAGAGAACTGTTTCCCGCCAAAAGTTTGACGTCTTATATCTAAAATAATTCCTACATGGATTTTCACAATTTTTTGCGGAAGTTGTTCCATTAGCAGTGCTCTTCAAAACAAAAGGTCAGAATTTTAGTTCTTGTTACAAAATTTCTGACACTCGTTCTCCCTTAAACCAATCTTCGCAATACACGTGTACAGCATAATGACTGTTTTTTATGCGACTTTTAATTTTTTTTTTGTATTTTTCTTTCGATCTTTACCTTAAGCTACCGTTGATTATCATTCCCAATGTCTTATATATTTCATGACTGAGATGCATTCAGAATAGAAATAAACATTTTTTAGTGCTTTATCATTCGGCGTTCTTGTTCATTTTTGTTTTATTTGTATTGTCTTTGTCATACTGTCTCAAATCGTGTTGAATGTAAATTGCCGTGATTTTGGATTTATGATTTTAGAATTCATCTTATCCTCGTTCTTGCTTCGGCATCGTTTGTCGATGTATTTGTTTATGTATAAAGCATCAATCATTTCCAATTTTCTGGAATCAGGACTTACAACGGAGAGACAAACGAGTCAGAATCTCACTCAGGTTACAGAGGCACTCGGTTTTCAGACTCGCCGTTTTAATAAAATCCTTCACTATAGTAAAACTATTTCCGTGTTTTTGACTGACCTATAAAGTGTAAAAATAAGCATGTTTATTGTTTAAACCGACTGATGTCTAGTCTTATCCGTGACATATATTTCTTATTGATAGCTTGTTATTACAAATATGAATTTCCGTCAGTTATTTGACGTTTTGTTTGATTTTTTTGTGAAACATGGAAACAACTAGTCAAGTTTCTTTTATGCTGGGGCAAATAATATTCCAATATATGATGGGAAAATATAAAAAATGCTCAAATGTTATAATCAATGTGAAGTTCTCTTCCAATGAAAAACAAACGAATAGGGAAGAGAGCAGTCAAATAGAGAGAAAGAGTCCAAATTATAGAGTGAACATTATTATTCTAAAGTAAAATACCATTCACATGATTTTCAAGGTGAATGGGGGCGGGAATGAAGATTCTTTTTTATTCAAACAGCGTAATTTCAAGAGGGAATATATCTAGATAAACAGAAAAAAAGGTCATCTGATTAATTACTAAATACTAAAGTAAAATTTAGTTTCTGTTGATGATGAAGGATTTTAATTATTTTCGGAAATGTGACTTTCGATACGATCTACACTGACGAGGCATTAGTTGTCAAAATAGCTTCTGCTTCTGCCATATACATTTTGAAGATTATGCAATGTTTACTTTGTGAGCATACCCAGATCCAAAGATAAATAGTAATATGGTGTAATAAGTTAATAAATTTAAAACTATCTACAAGTAGATTCACATTATTGTTCATATCAAGCAGGGAAGTTTGCGATGTTTTATTAACTTTGCTTGTCAATCTTGCATTAGGATATAAGTTCCACTGAGGAAAGCTGTTTCCATTAACATCTCTCACTGATGGCCCTCTGTCCCTTACTGAAAACGAATATATAATTTGATTTTTATAGACTCTTATAAGCACATTAAAAACTTATCCAGAGTTTTCAGTTAGTTGTTCAGGTTTATCGGGCCACTTAGACGATTACTAGACCCGTACGTTTATTTTGTAGGACCTGTATTTTCGTAAATATTCGCAAATTCGGCGAGATGGGCAAATTTTCACGCTGACAGGATTTATAGACAATTGTACCCCACACCCAATTCCTATCCAGAAAAATCAAATGATTCCTGTTAATACAGAGGCAAGGGTGACCAAATGTCCCCGAATTATATTGCACGGATTATAAAATCCAACCAAAACCACTTCCCAATTTCCTTGACATGAAAAATCACTTTACCACATGCTTTATATATTTCTTTCACCTTTCATATTTATTTATGACATAAATATGTGAGAAAATGTCGGTTAACCTGTGGTCATATATATTTGTAAACAACGGAATATTACATGCCAATGAACATGTAATAATAAGTAATTATCGATATTGTTTTTACATCAACATGGTTAATTATAGGTAGTACATAGGATTGGTTTACTTTGGATGGGCAGTACAAGTAGTGTTAGAGTCTTGTAACAACCGAAACGTTTTGATTATTACGGAAGATTTTGACCACGTTGTAAAATGTTACCTAAGTTTTCTGTGGTACGACTTGCGCGTCGTTGGATGAGTTTCAAACATTTGATAAAGCAAGCTGGGAAAAAACACTTTGTCCACTTTTTTGTACTCTAAAATTCAAGTATTTAGGCCTTTTGACCTTTTTTCTCGTCTATAAAGCGTCGGAATAGAAAAAAACGGTGTGTTGTCTTACATGAAGCCGGAAAGTAAATGCATGTGTGTTCAAAGTTGTATAAATATATTTAAAGAAAAATAATAAAATACAATGTGAAAAAAGACGGGAAACGGGGAATGTGCCAGAGAGACAGCGACTCAAAGCCACCATAAGATCTTAATGAACGGTGAAAAAAACCCCACATCCAACGGCAGGTCGGAGTCGGTCCCTGAATAAAGAGTAATCAAGTTCAGCAAAATAAACATCATCTTAGAATCCTATAGACATAAAGTAAACTTAACTATAAAAAAAATAACAAGACACACAAATGCTTAATAAATTTCCTGACTTAGGACAGGCGCAAACCTGCTGCGGCGGGGTTAAACTAGTTTTATTGGGCACAAACCTTCCCCCTACAGCCAATGTGATAATTCAAAAAACAATCGTAACAACAGTATAATTCAGTTGGCAACAGGACTGAGTCAATTGTGAAAAATGATACCGAAAGAACTAAATATACGGACATAAACATGAAATCACAAGATACTACTAGCAGTTAACTGACATTCCAGCTCCAGACCCATTACCATCTAACAAAGTAAGTCATGTACCCTCAGTATACAGCTTCCACCAAGATCCCTTCCTGTGAGGAGTTTAGCATAATGATTTCATGCATATACCGGAATACATAACCCGTGTCCATGCAATACAGGTTTAGAAATTTTGAATGTGTTTAGTTAAAATGCAAATACCCTATCAAAAAATCAATCATACGTAATGACTTGACGACAATACCGTAATTATAACCCTAATGAATTAGACGATTTAAAGGTTTTATAAGTTTGTTAGGCGAGTTTAAGTATTTTTTACTCTTATGTAAAACATTACCGTAAAATAAGGGATGTGAAATACCAGCCTTGATTAGATGTTTACAGGTTGCATTGTATTTATGAACTAAGTCTTTATATCGATGATAAAATTTAGTAAAGGTTTTGACTACTTTATGATAACGAAAACCCTGATATAATAGTTTTTCAGTTATGAAAAGATTCCGTTCATTAAAATCGCAAACGTTATTACATACTCGAGCAAATCGAACATTATTAAACTGTATTTGCAGTTGAAATCATTGTCTTGGTGATTGAATGTTGTGTATGTGTTTGTTAGCTGTCTAACGTCAATGTTTTGTAAATACCACTCCTTTGTTTCTTCGGTTTTCTTCTGCCGTGGTTCCGATGTAAACAAGATGAAATAAATGAATTCTAAAAACGCATATAGTATATAGCACTACATGTCATTAAATTTAGGTTTATTTAAAATTACATGGCTTTTAGCGTTATGTTTTAGTAACCTAGCGATAATGACCGGTAATGACCAGCATTTATATATAACTGTGCGGCGCCGTAAAAGTTGTACAATGTTCTGTTTTCCCTTGTTATGGTCAAGTTACATGGCCCAATATCTTGTACTGACGAGCGAAACATGCTGTTACTACATGTCACAACTTATTCGACAAATATAATAAATATAATAAAGATGTTAAAAGTGTAAGCCGTATTTGTTTTCGTCAAAAGAAAGCCTTATCTATAATAATTATGCAGCAAAAGAAATCTTGAAGTGTCATGGTGCTATAATTTTTCGTATGCTTACTATAATTTCATATTTTTTTTTAGTTTCTAACATATTTGAATTTGGGATAAAAGACTAAACAAAACTTGTGATCGAAAGTAGTCAACCTAAATATTATCACATAACTAAAACTGCATGCAAATATTTTATATTTGATGTTACTCTCAGTTTCACTTGAGTTCACACTGTGAGTGCCTGTGATTTTCTGTGCTTTGTATCTGTCTAACGTCATTGTTTTGTGTCTAACGTCATTGTTTTCTGCGTTCTCGTTTTAGCAATGTCTTTGTAAATTTCCCTCCTTTGTTCCTTAATTCGATATTCTACTGCCGTTCTTTTATAAGATATTTGGAGAGTCGCTGCATTTTATTGCTTGGAAATCCCGAAAAGAAGTATATTATGTTAAATGATTTTATGTAGTCATTTCTCAGCAAATTACCAATATGATGTGTTTGAGTGATTCCCCTTACACTGTAGTTCTCTGTTTTTAATATATCGTGTTATTGTTGTCACTGTATTTTCTACAGCAATGTTTTGCATATACAATAAAGATAATTCAAAATATCCTCATTTTTCAAAATGTGAAGGATATGGAGTAAATGCACATGTCAAAAAAGTCTCAACAAATACATTCCTAAAGCCAATCATTGAATCAACAATTGTAATGTTTTTCTTCAACTTGAAGTCGCAATGAGGCGTTCATAATGAGATTTGCTCATACCTCATGGTAAGTTCAAGACGGCCACTAGCACCGCAAACAATTTTTCATATATGTGTGTTTAAATACAATATGCATGCATATTACAATATGCATGCATATATGAGAAATAACTAAATACCGAAGTTACTGTGAATCTAATTTCTGCATATGCGCATTTCGACGACTTATGTCTCTTCAGTGCAAATAAAATCTAAACGTTTGGAAGACCATAAACTCGAAGATGTTGAAAGCTGATAGAGAACAAATAACCAATATGATCTAAATGTAAAGCCAAAATCAGCCAAGGACAGAGCTGTGCATGAGAGAAATACTCCTTAGTTTTCAACAAAAAAATTTATATTGTAAGGTTCCAAATAGATTCGTTTTCGGGTCAACACCGAAGTACTGACTACTGGGCTGGTAAATACCCTCGGGACTAACATTCCACCAGCAGAGGCATCGACCCAGTGGTAACAAATAACTAAATACCGAAATTACTGTGAATCTAAATTCTGCGTATTAGAAAATGATCAGTAATAGTTACATTAAATGTAAAGAGATCTCTTGTATAAAGCTGTACTGCTTTTTAAAAATGTTTTGAAGTGTTATTTGCATCTCCGGCATGGATCTAACAATCCCCCAAAGCAGTCATAAAAAATAAACAATAAGTAAATTAGAAATTTAAAATTAATAATAATAAAAAAAAAATAATAATAATAATAATGATAAAAAATATAAAAAATACGAGACACCTATCTTTGCTTTAGAAACTCTGTTACAAGTAGGATAATAACTACAGGACACAACATACAACGTTCCTGCAGGTGAAGTATTTTATGACATTATGTTTAGATTATTGATATTCATTACCGCTAATGAATGGTGGTGGCAGTATGTCAGACATTAGATAAGTTCACGTGTCTTTGATTTGTTAAACGATCAAAACACGAAAATGACAACTATATTTAGACTCACTAGACTTAATTCCGTAAGGCTTGCAACTTAAAAGAATATCTCCGTAAAAAATGAAGAAAATGTCTCCCCCTCTTTCTGTATTAGAAAGTTGCGATAGCAGAAAGCATACACACTCCTCCTTTACAACACGTTGCGACAACCAATTGAATATTTAACAGAGTACGAGATGACACAGTCACCGAAGTAAAAGCCGACTGCAATCCTATTGCTGATCTATTACACTGGAACTGACAATAATCTCTATACATATGTTAATATACTGATGGCGTTGACACAGTTTTGGAAAATATATACAGAAGAAAATTGGTAAAAAAAATGGGGATATGGTAAATATAAAGACGACCAAAAAAAAACAAAAAACAATGCACAGAACAACTGGAAAGTGGGAAACACAATAAGGGAAATCAGGAAAAGGAATTAAAACAATCTTTGAATTGGGGAAAAGGGTCCGAAAAAAAAGTTAGATATGAGAGAATAAACCCTGTCAGCCCTCTATACTGCAGTTGGCTGATTATTTTACCAGTCCTCTTTAAGTGGTAATACAAATTTTCATCAAAAGACTTATCAAAATAACAACTGTTTTAAGAATTCATTAAGAGATATATATATATATATATATATATATATATATATATAAATGTGTGTGTGTGCAATATTTGATTATTTACGTCCGCTTTGTCAAGATCAGTAAGTTTACCAAGCGTGGAAAATGTGTATTTTACATAATTCGAAAGTTATAGACATAATTAAAGTTACAGTGGCACAGACAGATGCATCCAGATAGACAGGACAAAATTAATATACCCCTGATCCCCGATCTGGTTGCATAAAAAACAAAACAAAAAAAAATCCTCAAGAAGTAAGTATAAGTGAGTAAATTCTAATGATAAAAAGACCAAACAATGATCTATCACCAATTAACATATATATGTTGTGTACAAGTTGTGATTTTATACAAGTTAAAACTTGTACATAAATATTGTACAAGTTGTGCTGACATTCGCGTTTCCTGACATTATTAGAAACCCACAGAAATGAAAAAAAGACATTTGTACTAAAAAAATGAAGCCTTAGACTAATGTATTTCATGATATTCCAAAACACACATCATGAAAAAGTACAATAAGCTTATAAAAGACAGTGCGTTTATTTTACAAAATAAAAAAAAAACAAAACTGTAGCAACATTTGTTTTATGCTGAAATGCATTTTTTTAGACCATGGTAATTCAGTTAGTTTATGATGTTAAATATACTTTTTTTAAAAATAGTATTACTTTGTCAGAGTTGTTGATCAAATAAAAGCACTCACAATTTGTAATAACTTGTACAAAATTTCTGTACATGTTATAACTTGAACAAAATTATAACTTGTACATAACATATACATAACAAACATGACAAAAGAACAAAAATGCACATAAATATATTCACAAATATGTTGCAACAGCTGAGGAAGGTCAACAGAGTTGTCTATCTTTGGTCATGCTTAGTACATGAACTTTCCAGTAATCTGCTAGGTTGTTAATGACACTATATAGTTATAATTGTTGCTTCTTACTGCTAATGAATGATGGTGACAGGAAGTCGATTATCATCAGACATTAGATACATTGTAAGTACATATTACCGTTAATGATTAAACGTGTAAGATATTAGACTAGTACATATGGTTCAAGTTTGCTAAACGATCAAACCACGGAACCGCAATGAAATACTATTACCATCAGTAATGATGTCCATGGAATTGAATTTACAATGATAAACATCAATCTCAGGGCTATTTGTGGACTGCATTCTTTCTTCATGATGTTTTCGTGCAGTACGAGGGCCATATATGACCGCTGTCTATTATTATTATTGGTTGTTTTAACCATGGACGTTATTCAGATGTTTCTTGATATTAATGATCATAACATAAGTCCACTAAGAAGACTAAGAGACAAAGCGTCGAAATAGTTGTAATGCCACTGGATCGATGCCCCTGCTGGCAAAGTATTCACTATATAAACATGTTGTAACCTTGAAGGCTTTAATCAGGTGTTGCTTGATATTATTGATCATTGCATTAGTCCCACCAGCTCTTACAAACCTTTCTTTCACCTAAATGTTTTCTAAGATTTACGTCTCGTCAGTGCGATCGTATCAAAACATTTGGAAAGCAAAACAATGATAGGAACAAATAACCAATATGATTTAAATAAAGCGTCCACACTAGTTGTTGACAAGTTAGGTTTTTTACAAAGTCTGAAAATTTCCAAGCTTTCAAATATAATCTGTTTTAGGTACAACGAGACAACAAAACACCCAACCTACTTGTATATTTATTACAGTAATAGTTATTTATTTTCGTTACATTTTTATTCCATTGATAAGAACTCCGGGTAGCCATACTTGATACCGGCACTAGCAATAGCTAGCAGTGGGGCTAAACCAATGAACCATTTTTTAAGGTATTCGCATCTGAATCGGTCATGGAAAATAACATTTTTAGTCACATGTGTCATTTTTTAGTCATTTTTAGTTATTTAAGTAATTTTTAGTCATTTATGTCATTTTTTAGTCATTTATGTCATTTGTAGTTATTTATGTCATTCCTTAGTAACTTTTAGTTATTTATGTCATGTTTTAGTCATTTTTAATTATTTATGTCATTTTTAGTCATTTATGTCATTTCTTAGTCATTTATGTCATTTGTAGTTATTTATGTCATTTCTAAATAACGTTTAGTCATTCATGTCATTTTTTAGTCATTTTTAGTTATTTTTAGCCGAAGGCCATGTGAGCATTTGCCATCACTCGGCGTCCGTCGTCCATCCGTCCGTCGTCCGTCCATTAACTTTTATTCAAAGATCTTCTTCTCTGAAACTGCTGGGCCAATACTAACCAAACTTGGCCTGAATCATCACCAGGGTATGTTCTTTCAAGTTTGTGATTTTTATGTCCGTAGACCAAACAACATGGCCGCTGTTACTAAAAATAGAACAAAGGGGTAAATTGCTGTTTTTTGCAAATTACTCAAAATCCGTTACAGATACCGCAAATCTGACAGGGTAAAAATGATCAGCATGATGAGATCTACCCACCCTGCAATTTTGAACAATATCCGATAACCCATCTTGGAGTTATTGCCCCTTTTCCGTAAAATTTTCGTTTTTTTGTTACTTTTAGTCTTATATATTGACTACGGTAGAAGATAGACGTGAGGTTTAAATTACATAAATGGTCAGCATAGTAAGATCTACATTTCCTGCAAGTTTGAAGAAAATCGGATGACCCACATAGGAGTTATGGCCCCTTTTCCTTTGAATTTTCACAATTTCATAACATTTTTAGTTTTATTTCAAAAACTGTTTGAGATGGAGGTTAACTGTGAATTACAAAAGTGTTGAGCTTTTCCAGGAATACAATTTATACATATGTCCAGCAGATTAGCATCTCATCCAAGATGACCGCCAATAGAGGATATAGTTTTACATAGGACCCTGTGGGAAAAGCATTCAAAGATCTTCTCCTCTGAAACCACTGAGCCAATGTGGACAAAATTTTGTTACAATATTCCTCAGGTGGTCCCCTTTTACAGTTTGTGATTTTTGTGGTTGTACCTCATCCAAGGTGGCCGCCAGCGGGGAACATAGTTTAACATAGGGACCCTATGGGAAATACATTCAAAGGTCTTTTCTCCTGAAACCACTATAAGCCAATAGGAACCAAACTTGGATACATTCGTTCTTGGCTGGTCCCCTTTAAAGTTTGTGATTTTTATGTTTGTACCCCATCCAAGATGGTCTTCAGCACAGGACACAGTTTAACATAGGACCCTATTGGAAATGTATTCAAAGATCTTCTTCTCTGAAACTACCGAGCCAATTGGAACCAAACTTGATCACAAAAGTCTTTAGGTGGTCCCCTTGAAAGTTTATGATTTTTATGTTCATACCTCATTGAAGGTGGCTGCCAGCAGAGAACATAGTTTAACATAGGGACCCTATGGGAAATGCATCCAAAGGTTTTCTCTTCTGAAACTACCAAGCAAAATTCAACCAAACTTGGTCACAATAGTCCTTGGCTTGTCCCCTTCAAAGTTTGAGATTTTGACGTTCGTACCTCATCCAAGATGGCCGCCAGCGTGGAACATAGTTTAATATAGGGACCCTATGGGAAATGCATTCACATGTCTTCTCCTCTGAACCTACTGAGCCAATTGGAACCAAGTTTGGTTACAATTGTCTTTTGGTGTTCCCTTTCAAAGTTTGTAATTTTTATGTTTGTAACTCATCCAAGATTGAAAATGTAACATCTGGTGAACTGATTTATAGTATGAATGGGTGGTCTCTTCGTGACAATGAAGAAAACTAGTCACCAGGTGAGCGATACAGGCTCATGTGAGCCTCTAGTTTTTTCAGTAATGGCCTTTTTGGTCCAAAAATGTCATTTTAGTCAAAAAATGACATTTTATGTCATTTTGAGTCAAATTCGTCATTTTGAGTAAAAAATATCATTTTAAGTCATTTAAAGTCATTTTTTTTTCATTTTTGGTCAAAGTGTCATTTTTAATCATTTTGAGTCAAAGCGTCATTCCATGTCAAATGTGTCAATTGTTGTCAAAAGTTTTATTCTTTTTAAAAAGTGTGATGCTTTGTGAAAAGTTTCATTTCAAGCTAAAAGTACTATTGGCAGTCAAGAGTGCCATTTTGAGTCGAAAAGGTCGCTGTAAGTCCAAACTGTAATTTTGGGTTAGGGAAGGGTTGTTGTAGGAGCTGGTATGGAGACAATTTATAAGATATTTAAAAAAAGCGTCACTGTTTCTAAAAGTAGACAGGATACGCTTTCTAATGATGCCTAGTTTTTGTAATTATCTTGAATATCAAGAATGTGAGAGCTTTTTGAATTTTGTGCAAAATAACGTCCGCGGCGACCTATTTTCAACTGTAACACGGCCATGTGGCTTCTAATTTCAAAACCAACCCGACTTAGGAAGGGCCCCAAAATGACTCTCTGTGACAGGATTTTCGTCCACGAAGAGTCATTTTTGTCGTTTTTTTTAATTTTTTTTGAAAAATCGAGGATTACCTCACTTTGACGCGTATATCTCTGTTGTTTCAATTCTGATTCTAACCACATTGCTTTCAAACAAAAGAAAACAAAAGAAAATCCGCATGTAACAGTACCAAATTGGTGAAAATCAGACGAGTAGTTTGGACGCTATGCAAACAAATGTCCATAGACAGACGGAAGAACTCTGAATTTCGAATAGCTCTTGAGTTTTTTCAGCATGCCGGTTGTTGTGACAAAGTCTCAAGAAGCTGGAAAAATCACAGAGTACATTTCGAAAAAGATAAAAAAAAAATATTTTACCTCATTTTTATCGTGCTGGGGGCGTGGGAACGTGCATCACAGGTCAGGTTGGCTGACATTGGTGGTAGTCCATGTCTTGAGGTTTCTGAAACTGGTTCTTTTTGAAGGTCGGATGAGGAATGGCCAAGATATACGACGTCAAAATTAGTGGATGTCATCGTTGCACACGTGAAAAAAGTGATTGTTGTCCTTTTTGCCGAATTGCCCTTCGATTCACCGGTGGTTTGCCTCTTCCGTTGCAAGGCCTCAGTAGAACAACATTTTTGTCTTTCCAAAAAGCTCAAAGTGAGGAAAATCGATGGAGAATTAGCGGAGATACAAGCGTTCAAAGTCAGCCTGGGGCACCGGAAAAGTGGCCTACCATAACCCAAATTCGAAAATGGTAGCAGATAGAGACAAGCGGTTTTTTGCATCGTCTTTCTCGTGGAAAAGTACTGCTCCTATGGGGCCGTGTTTCAAATTTAAAGTCGATCCCAGCACGGGAATTGGTATAAAATTGCCAAAATGGGTGTCCGAAAGGGTTAGGGTTAGGGTTACAAAAATGACAGATTTCGTTCGAAAGCTTGCTACGAATTTCCTATCGGCTTTGCTGTGCGACCTACCCATTTTGCGCTACTAGCCACACTCTTACCATGTAGTTTTCATGTATTAGTAAATCGGAAGGTTATTGGCGTAGGAATATAGAGTCAAGGTCAGGGTTAGGGTTAGGGTTAAGGTTAGGGTTACAGTGCGTTCTTTGTTAATTTGGGGCTTTAGGGTTAAAATAGGGTTAGGGTTAAAAACAACCCGTTTTCCCATAGTAAGATAAACATACAAATAAAACCCAAAACAGGTAGAATACCAACTCTTAGACCACAACCTGGAAATTGAAAGACAAAATGTAATTTATGAAGATTGTTCAATGAAACTGCCGTCTAGCTTATGGAGTCTAGTCTGAAGGTAAAATACTGTCGCACTACTGAAGAAAAATCATTCTCCGTAATGGCAAGTTCCGACATCAGACGATCGAGTATAGACGAACTCACTTGCACTCGTCTTAATCTAGTAAATAAGCAATCAGCAATGTTTATTTTTATGAATCAACAACAGTATATTGCACCGTCACAATGTAAAGTGTGCAAAAATGGGCTAGGGCTTTGCGTCTTTAGGCTACAGAAAATAATTTTTAAAAAGTAAACTTTGGTATCAATATAGAATTCCAAAATAATTGTCTTTGACTATTTAATGAAGTTGACCAAATTTGAAATCAAATGTTTTTTTAAAACTTATAAAGGAAAATGTCTGTGTGCCAATCAAAATCAATTTTAAAACTATGATTGCTTAAAAATGGTTACGGGTTGACTGCCCCGAGTTCCTATCGTTGTTTAAGTTTGTCTCTTTTTTATTTGTGTGTTTTTTTTCTTGTGCAGTTCCTTGGTACATTGTAGCAAGTGACTGTGCCATTGTATTATAAGTTTTTCCTTTTATCTTTTTTATTCTTTTTTGCTGGGCGAGTTTTTCAGTAAATAAATAATCTTTGAGACTTTTTTGGTTCTAGTGCTGCTAATGAGAAATTAATTTCCGAAATGGCCATACAGCTCATTAAAATTATTGCAGTTGGAATTAACATATGTGTTATGGTCTCATGTTCATTTACTTCATATCCTGTCGGAAAATATTTAAGGATTTTTTCAACAATAGGAGTTATATTTTTGAAATTTTTTTTTTTTTTTTTTGAAATTTAGAGGTGAAATTCACTTTATCAAAACTTGCTAGGTACAAGTCAAGAAGAAGAAAAAAAATTTTTAGGAAACTTACCATAATTGGAATCAGGTATTTTTCAAATCCCATTCGTTAATCAAAATAAATCTTAAATAATGGTTGTTGGAGATAGAATTAAAAACCTTCAATACTATCCAAAATATAAAATTATCAGCCGTTGCCATTTTTGGAAAATTAACCAGAAACTGCAATCAAAATTCTGAAAGTTTATTGCGCATCTACAGACTATATGCAACAATTCTACAACATTTTATCACTAAATCCAAAAATAAAGGAAGGATTTGCGTAGCAGGCCATGTATGTCACAATCCACATTTAGGGGCTTTGCCTTTGTCAAATCGACAATTTGCATCAAGATACATATAAAAAAATCTGAAAGCTTTTTGCGCAAAAACGTACTACATGAAACAATTCTACAACAAAATTATGGGAACGACGGACGAAAGAGACCAACGAAAATATTCCGAACTTTCATTTGAAAATACGGAGATAAATATTACGTTATTTATATAATATATAATACAATTATGACACTATCGGGTTAAACGGAGCAAATAGGTAATATTGAACGAGGGTTTACCCGAGTTCAATATTATCTTTTGTGCTGAGCTCCATTAAACCCCATATTGATAGAGTATAGAAGTGCCATAATTGTTTCACTATACTTCATTGACATGGCTTACGTTACTGACGACAAATAATAGGTTGTGGTATATGTATTTTGGGTGTGAAGGGGTGTGGTCCTTTAATGTCAATCAAAGTTAATGTGTAATATGATGATTTATCATGATCAACTGTGCAATACAAGGGTACAAACAAGGGTACAAATATAAGAAATCATTATATGGATAAAATATCAATTTGTTTTATCGAGATAACAATTTGTCTGCCATGGTACTTTTCTTATTTTGTTAAACTGTAGTAATCATATAAAACACTTTGTGATATCTCAGAAATGAACTAACTATAACAGCCTAATTCGTGTAAGCATTTAACTATTCACTTCTAACGTGACGAAGATATAAAATGTCTGAAAGCCAGTTCTTTTATGCTCTTCTATTTTATTTGTGCAAGAAATTTGTGAAAGTCGATATGACATTTAAGTGCACTTATGTACCGCATTACATCTTTAGTTTCATGGCAAGTTTGCTTATTGTTTTCCTTTTCGACAATCATAAAGCTGATGAATGTAAACGGATGTCTTACATAATACTAATTTTAACCTCAACATCAAGATACAGACGTCCATGAAAATAACGTAGTACTAAGGAACTGCTGTATGGGTCTATGCCTTCACCTTATATATCAGCGAAAATAGAATCAGAGAAGGACAGAGTGCAAAAATGTCTATGGTTCGAAACATTTACTCATTAAACATCTAAGTATAGAGCTTTGTATGAAAAAAACTAGTATATAGCAAACATTGTTAATAGTTACAGCTACATGTAGATATTATATATTTTATTGGATCTTGTTTACGTTGTTATAGTTATCTGCAAAATGTGAACAATTTATAGAGTTTTTGTTTTTGACTGTTTGTTACAAGTATGGTGCAATATTTTTTCAGTTGTTTTCAGAAAAGAAGGTGTCTACCTTTAAAACATTTATTACTTTTAGATTTGATTATTGCATTATATTTTTTGATACATTGAAGATGCTTGGTAACATTTATGTGTGATACCATGCATAATTTTGAACATATCTGATGTTCAGTCAGCCAGCAAAATGTTTTCTATGAAATGACTATTTGTTTATTCCAGAGTATAAAACCTGTGTGACAAACTCCGATTGCGGTAATGATGATAAGAAGGCTTGTGCCCAAGGGTTTTGCTACTGTGTAAATATGTTGAAAAAAGTCACCAGAAACGGCGATTGTGAAGACGGTTTGTATTTATTCTGCGAAGACTTTACTACAAGATGGTTTAGTCTGAGAAGTTAAAAAAAGGGTGCAAAAAGAGTCCTCTGATAATTAATTGAACTCAAATGAACATGGAAAGGATATGTAGTAAGTGCAAATGAGACAAAGTCTTCACAAATACACGGTAAAACCAATATATGGAACAACGCTTTTATTATGTTCTTCGTCTTGAAGTTACCATAAAGCATTCAACAATGAGTTTTGCTCATACCTCAAAGTAAGTTCAAGACGGCCCCTAGCTCTGGTTTGAGTGGTATTAATTGATAAATGGTGAACAATGCTAAACCCTTGTATAATTTCCTTTTGTCTTGGATGTGGGATTGTCAGCAAATATGAAAATAGCTCGCAAATTTTTTTTTCCAATTTTTGTCATGCGTTGGCCGACAAAAAGACTAACAGAAGCCCACCACAACACATAAACCACAGGACATTCATCGGGTCGATCGCAAAAAACATGGCTTTACGAAATTGTGAGATGTTGCCACTAAGTAAGTTAAGTAAGTATTTTATTGCATGACCGAAAAGATATGGATTTTATGTTTGATTGGTCTTGATAAAGATGCCAAAAAAATCTACACCATCCGCACAAAAAGCAAGGTTGTAAAATGATTTTTTAAAGAGCGTTGCACTAACAAAAAAAAAAAAACAACAACAAACAAACAAAAACAAAAATAAAAAGAAATGAAAAAATATAAACGGATGATGCAACCTATGGAAGGGCGTCAAGAGGAAAGTCACAATTCAGAAGGTCGAATATTTCACGAAATGTCATATTTCATAAGTTCGGGATTGCCACCCTACTTAATTTTGTAAAACCTACTGAAACCTAATGTTGTCTGCTACATATATTCCCATTGGTCATTTTTTTAAACGAAGACAAAGCGATCAAAATTTTTAATATTAATGTAAGAAGGTAATATTCAAAAAGTGTTCAGTGAAAAATAATGTTTTTTATTTACTTCATATTTTTATTCTGTACCTGTCCCAGCTATACCCGAAAACGAAATTAAGTTTCAGTATCCATAATTCTAAACAACAGAAAAAAACAGGAAAATTTTGCGGTCTCTCTACATAAAGGATGGCTTGACGCCCTTTATCAAACTCCCATCAAACTCGATTATCGCAAGACTTTCTCCAGACCTTAAGGTAACAACAGCAGAACTAGACAGATTACGGAATTATACAAAGCTACTTATATGAAAAAGAAAGGAAATTGGGTAAACGTCAAGAAGACAACATCCCATCTCCAGGTTAAAACGACCCTAAACAAATGTATATTGTATATCAGGCACTACACAAATGAGTTGTCTTTCTACTGCAGATATTTTATTCACTAATTTACGTTAGTGACAGAAGAACCTAGTAAGGTAATCATTGTCATGAATTGTTAACAAAGTTCGCATGCAACTAATTAGTTCCAATAGGTACCGACCATTATCACAACTTTCTGCGTTGGATGTAATTTGTTTACATACAGAAACTCATTATGGTGTCTGCAGTCCATCACGTTACAATCAGGAACGCCGGAAATTTCTATCAATTGACAAAGTAAAGAATCATAATAATTGTAAAGTTATGTATCGAAATAAGTCTGGAACTGTCGGGTCTTAAAGTACCACTGCAAATGTGTTCGAATAAATATGTAGTAGATATCTCCGAGGTCCCGCCGAGAAGTGATAAAGAATTGTTTAATGTTATTTATATTCCAGTGAAAAGCTCTAGCGAGTCATTGTCTATGTGTAAACTTTGTGTAGACTGTTTTTTTTTCAATAATACGTTTAGAAAGTAACCCTTCCATTTAAGTCGTTAAAAGAAAAAAAAATAGGAGACATTTTATGTATAACATCCTGTGTGATGACATTTTTTATGGCCTTTACTGCCAAGAATCAGTAACCCTAACCCTAACCCACTAACCCTAACCCCAGCATAGTTTTAGAGAAAACAAAACAATTACCTACATCTTTGTACCTAAATCTAAAGCTGTCTAACGTTATGTTTTCTGTTCTCTCTTTTTTGCCATGTCTTTGGACTTCGATATTTATAAATACTACTCCTTCGGTATTCTACTGACGTTGTTTTTTACCTATCTAATATGAAATCTTTAATGCAAATTAAACTATAACGCACAAACTGATGTTTTGTCAGTAATTTACAATTGCTTTTTTTTTTGCACCAATCTGACAAAAAAGATTACAATTAAGGTTACTCGTCTCTATTTTTTAAGCTCACCTTGTGTTTTTAGCATTTATTTCGTGCATATGTTTTACTCTTGTATAAACATTGAAATGATATGGAGCAAATGACCATGGAACAGTCTTTATAAATACATTGAAAGCAAATCAATTGAACAACGGTTTTATTGTTGTTCTTCGTCTTGAAGTAACCACGAGGCCTTCAGAATTTATCTTTGCACATACCTAATAGTAAGTTCAAGAGAACTTACTAGGGAACCAAATAAAGATGTCGAATAGAGCTACAAGCTACGTTTACTCCTGTCTCTATATACATAAAGTTAATTGCTATTTTTGATTTTGATATTTTAACATAGAGGTCAATGTTTTTTTTTTACTTGGAGAGGTCTTATTTGGCTCAACTATCGGCATTCAGTTGCTTAACACGTAAAGTGTCTGTAATTAGATGAAGTATAATTCACTTAAATCAAAACAATATATTTGTTTTTGTGTACTTAACATGCTTCTCATTGGCGCTAGTCGCGTAAACTACATATACAAAATTAGTATCTGCAGCTGTAATTTCGATAGCTTATTTCCTTACAGTACAAATAATTTTAAAACATTTTGAAACACCCCCCCCCCAAAAAA
>MJUU01033586.1:21347-35471 GCA_002080025.1 Modiolus philippinarum | reverse complement strand
AAAAAAACTGTAAATTTCGTTATGCTGTACACGTGTTTCAAGGAGTTACCTCTCATCAGCAGCATTAATATCAAATAATATGGAAAGCCATAATCCAAAAGTTGTCACAAAAGAAGTAATCATTACCAAAAAAATCGAGAGAAAAAAAATTTAGAGTATTTACAGTTCTTGTTTTAGGACTTCGCGGCTATTTAGAGTTGTCAAGATTCTGTGACAGGTTAAAGTGGTCAGGGCTCTATGACTTGTCAGAGCAGTCAGAGCTCTATGACTGGTCAGAGTAGTGGGCGCTATGACAGGTCAGAGTAGTGAGCGCTATGACAGTTCAGAGTAGTGGGCGCTATGACAGGTCAGAGCAGTCAGGATTCTATGACAGGTTAGAGCAATTAGGGCTCTATGACTGGTCAGGATTCTATGATTGCTCCAAGTTAACTTCAAGTTTACTTTGGACCGTTCTCACGACTGTTCGGGAAGTTAACTTATTTTTCACTGAGGGGACTAACATGAAAAATTTAACAAGAGAAAATATGTTTATATGACTTCAATTGTGTTGATAAAATATACAACAAAGTTAGTTCTAGAAAAACACATGTAATAAACTATACAAGTATAAATGACTTGCCTAATTTGAGCATCAGTATTCAAATTCAGTGCATTGTCTTACTACATGCAACAAAATTCTGTCTGAGTGCATGACTATCGGATTAATGGAATATACAATCAATTTGAAACAAACCATTTCAACCCTGCACAAAGTAAAATGAATTAACACTCCTACACAGACTACTTTGACAAAAACAACGAATACAATAATATAACCATGTGGTTTATTGTTCAGCAGATAAGAAATCACTTCAGTATTTATTTCACTTTCAAGATTTAACACTGAAACAATAAATTAAGTTAGACATTTCCCAGATTAAAAGACGGAATTAATGTTCCGGGTTTGCTGAATTCAAAGATAAAAAATACTAGAGATGTCAGAATTATATTTTTTAACTATTGTTCATAAAAAATACCTTTGTAACATATTACATCCAAGGTTAGCGAGAAAGCCTTGGCATCATTAACCAAAGTCGGACGTCATGACGTTTATTCGGAAAAACATATTTTGTCTTATTTTTCAATCATTTCTTTGCCTTTGAGCTTTTGTAGGAAGAAAACGAAGTCGGTGACCCTATAATTATTTTATATCAGTTTAATCTCTACATTAAGATCTTTCAAATATGTGGTTAAGAAGAAAATCTATGGATTCAGTGTTTTGGTATCGGTAATGACAGTTTACTTTAGAATTCCCTTTATAATCCTTGATTTTAGAGATTTGTTAGTCCGATTTTCAATGCTATATTCCGCGAAATCAAATTCGGTGACAAATATTTCTTTAACATATTTGGACTCAGTTTTTCAAACTCAATCAACAGTAAAATTTTAAAGAAAATCAATGGATTCGATCATTTACCGAACCTTGACCTTAAACAGGTAAATTTCGTTATACTGTACACGTGTTTCAAGGAGCAACCTCTCATCAGCAGCATTAGAATTAAATTAATCCAAAAGCAGTCGAAGAGAAGTACTCATTTCTAAACAAGAAGAAAAAAAAACATAAAAAAAACACACAAAAAAACACGAAAATAGGAAGCCGAAGCTGAAATATTTGCTTTTACAACAAATATTTATCGAAATTTGAAGGGATGCATTCCCTCACCTTTATCAAATCATTTCTTTTACCTAAAATGTACAGAAGCCACAAATGTTTTACTGCAGCTCTATATCAAACGTCTATGAATGTACGACATTATTATTTTGTATTTGATTTCAAATATCTTTGATGTAATATATTATTATAATTCTTAAAATTTTGTTTCACATTCTCTCAACACGTTTAGCAAAAAATATTTCAATTTTCAAAAAATCTTAGGGCAAGTCTCCTACTCATATTAAACGAAATTAACTATTTATTTAAGTTTTGGCTTTATGGTAGTAATCACATTATATAATCTCTTCATTCAAGTGAATTCTTAATATTGTTCTACTGTCGAAAGTGTTAACCCTTGTTTAGCATTAATAGAAAAGTTTCATGTCGCTTGTAATTAACCCTTGGAAATAAGAGAATTTATTTCTCGAACTCTGAATTATATATTTTGTTTTATGGATTTAAGAATCTTCACCTTCAAGGACCTTTTTAGTAACCACTGTGATATATGGAAACTGAAACTGGCATTTTATGTAAATCAACAAACATCAAGCGTTCATGGCTGATTTACCATCAATCAAGAAGGCCTGGTATAGTTTTGCATTGTAAATGTACTATTGTTCGTGGAGTGCCGATTTTCGTGGATTTCGTGGTTCGCTAAAACCACCAAATTAAGTTCCTGCTATAATGCATTTTCCCTCTAAGTTTTAATACATAGAATTCGAAACCACGAATTTAGGTACCCAAGAAATATGATGATAGTTATGAAATCCACGAGAATTGATGTCCACAAATAAAAGTACTTCCACAGTATATGAAAATAAGTTCACGACCTTTTCATTATCCAATGAGATCGTTAGATCACTCATCTTCACAAGTGGGTTTTCGTTTTGATCTTCAAGAAGTCAAAAGTTACAAGATTGACATCAAATAAGGGAATTTCTGTTAGTAAGATTTTGAACTTACTATTATATATTAGAGAAGCTCAAAGTTGAAGGCTTCCTATATTGATATTTTTGGTAATGAGTACTTCTTTGTTTGCAATTTTTCGATTATGGCTTTCCATATTATTTGATCCTAATGCTGCTGATGAGAGATTACTCCTTGAAACACGTATACAGCATAACTCTAAATTTACTGTTCATTTATGCAACTTTGGTACTTTTTGTATTTTGAAGGCTTCATGGTGAACTCAAGACGAATAACAACAATAAAAGTGTTGTTCGATTGGTTTGTTTTACCATGTATTTGTAGACTTCGTATAATGAGCATTTACTCCATATTCTTTCATTGCTTATTATAATGATGTTTTTTTTAATTTTCGTTGGTTTTTAAGAATGGCTTGATGTTGTTAAATGAGTAAGTATTATCTGAGTAATGTTTGATGATTTTTCTTCCAAATATTGTCAACTTCGACCGAAAACTACTTAGAAAATTGAATCAATTAAATCAGTTAAGCTAACCTTAAACAAATGGAGCCTGACTAAGATAGCAGTGGTATATGTGGCAAGTTGGACCATTGAAACTTTCCCAATATGCCAAGTAACTAGACTAGTGTTGATTTAATTATTTATTGAAATAATGATTAATTAACCATATTCATCATGATTGCGGTTTCTAAGGTGATTACTTTTCTGTGATCTTAATTTCTTTATAATGCCAGTGCAAATTACGTCAAACCTTATCTCTCATTCGATTGCTTTTTATGGTTGTTAATGTCGAAATGTTCCGAGTGATATGAGTGACCATCTGTGATAACTTCGATCGATGATAGAGATACCGAAGGCAGTAATGTCTTTTCTTTCAATGATAAGGCACATTCTGTATAAATAAGGAGATAGCACGACTCATATTCTTTAAACACTTTGTAAATGGCGTCAGAACTGTTTTGCGACATACTGTAATGTAAGCAACGGTTTGATTATAAATAGAATGATAATGGGAAATTATATTCTCATATAGTGAATGTAAAACAGTTGGAAATAAGAGTACCTAGCAACAGTTGAAATCAAAACATGCGGACTGAACGATGAGGTAGCGGAAACGTCAATTTTAATGAGCCAATAAATTTCTTTCTTTTTTTCCAATTTGTAATCTTGCCTAAATTTCAACATCCAGCAACAAAAATTCTAAACTGACGTTCCATTTTTTAAACAAATTTCTTTTCATACAAAAGTGTGAACGTCTCAGTCTTCAGTTTCGGCGGGAACGTTTTCATTTTGAAATTTTTCATTGTCACAGGTCGAGACTTAAAGCCCTATCGTGCTGTTGATAATCAGAAAGTGTTTCTCCTTTTTGGGATGACGTCTCTCTGTATATTCCTTTGTAATCTTTCTTTCAGGTTTTTGAGGGTCTTCTTTATTGGTATTTCTTATGGCCTGTTTCTTCGTATTAGTTGTTTATCGTTTTACTGTCTTTGTATTGTAGCCCTCATTATTAAATAGTTATGTAAAATATGATTAAACTTGTCTATGCAATACAAAATGATTAGAGCAAATATAGATAGGTTAACTGACAGATACGACCAAACAGGCCCAATTCGTATTTACTGGCTCAATATGGATTTACTGGCCCAATACTTGGCAATACGGCCAGGCCCAATACGGACTTCCGGTTCATTACATCTTCAACAAAATTGCGGCAATATCACGAACAGAACATAATTCCATGTGAATAATCTGCTAGACTGATACAATGTAAACCAATCGTACATTTTTATTACGATTTATTTTAAAACGGAAATTCAGTTTCATTTCCGGGATCCGATCCCGTATTTCTACATTCAATTTGCAGAAGTTCAAGGACATCAATGACCACGCTGGTTTGTTGACATTCTGAAAAATACTTTGATAGTTCAGTGATATTTAATATGAAACATCATAGTATTCAAACATGTCAACAATCAGATTTCAACACAAAATGCTACGAAGATCAGAAAAGTAAAGCTTTTTCAGGTAACCACCACTCGCTGAATTGAACTTGAGTCATTTGCGTGGCTGACGGACATCTCAATGTTTAGATACGATAACGTAACCCTAAGTCCACTACGTTCACGGGAATGTAGTGGACTGAGGGTTACGTTATCGTATCTCCTCAATGTTTATCCATGCCGTCATATCACAAGTCAAGTTTACAAATGTTGGAGACTGTTCCCCATAGCAGAAATACATGAAAATAAACTTGAGGATAAAGGAAAAGTAAACACGAAAATTGACTGACAAGTCCTTCGCCCATTTTGTTGCATATAGTTTTTCATAACTATTTAATAAAGGCGTGATAGAATGTTATTTTTCACATTGGTCCTGTATTATGTCCTCGGACGGTCGTATTGGGCCTCGGCGTTGCCTCGGCCCAATACGGCTGTCCTCGGCCCAATACGACCATCCTTGGACATAATACAGGACCAATATGAAAAATCCCATTCTATAACCCTATAGTAATGTTTTTATTGTAAAGTCGAAATTAATTGATTGAGTGTGTTTTTTGTGTATCAAGTACGAACTGTCTGAGTTGGACATGCATTAATACTATGACATGCATACATAAACCGCTGCTTATGATTTCGTAAATGCATGTAGGGCTAGGAGAAATATAAGTATTGCAGTTATATTAGTAAATATATCGTAGATCCGGAGTTTATTACCGTACTGATAAACACCAACTGTGACAAAACCGGACTTTTCCCTGGCAGTGTGGCGGGTGTCACGCGTGGATCAGATCGTGCTTAGCTTAGCCTTCCGGAGCAACTAATGATACCTCAATTTTTGTGCGGGTTCACACTGCTATAACTGTAGTTTCTTGTTTGTGGCGTCCTTGTTCATTTTTGTTTATTTGTTTTGTTTTTGTCATGCTGTCTCAATTCGTGTTGAATATGAATGACCGTGAGATTTTTGGATTTTTGATTTTGGAATCAACCTTTCATTATTTTTTCTTTGGTATTCGTTTGCCGATGTATCGTATAATCTGATTAATTTTAGTAGAGAGGATGCATCTAGTCCTTGAACAGAGATTGTTAAACTAGAAGAACTACTGCTACATTAAGTAACTGAAACTGAAAACTTCACAACCTTATCCTTCTTTTATACCCAGTAGTCAGTACTTCGGTGCTGACCCGAAAACCCACTTTCTTGAAACTTTCTGTATCTAAATTTTATAAAATGTTGTTTAAAACTAAGGATTATCTCCCTCATGCATATTCCTGTCCTAATTTTGGGTTTTCTATTTAGATCCTTTGGGTTATTTGTTCGCTATCAGATTTTCACGTTTTTCGGTTAATGAATTTCCAAATGTTTGGTTTGATCTGCATTGATGAGACACAAGTTGTCGAAATGTGCATATGAAGCAAATAAATTAACTGGAACTTAGGTATTTTATTATTTATATTTTATTTTACAGTTGTAAAGCATTTCATACAATTAGGGTCTAGTTGGAACAGCTCTTTTCACAGTTTTGCAAAAAACGTCGTTAATTAGGTTATCAAATGATATTTCGGCAGCATGTAAATTTATGATACATATAGAATATAGGACCTTTTGTTTTTGATACGGACTTTATCACGGTAATATATCAGGTGAGCCCGCTAGGGCGAACCTGATATATTACCGTGATAAAGTCCGTATCAAAAACAGCGGGCGAACCTGATATGTTACCGTGATAAAGTCCGTATCAAAAACAAAAGGTCCTATATTCTGTTTATCAGGAATTTCCAAATATTGCAATTTCTTTGTTAAACTTGAAAAAAAATGAAGTGAACTCTTTTTTTGGCGAATAATTCTTGTGTGAACTGTATTTTGCACAATTCTTGTTGACGTCAGGGTACTGTGACGTCACAGTAACTTCGGTATTAGTTATTTGTTACCACTTGGTCGATGCCACTGCTGGTGGACTGTTGGTCCCCGAGGGTATTCACCAGCCCAGTAGTCAATACTTTGGTGCTGACCCGAAAGCCGATTATTTTTGAAACCTTACAATATCTTAAAATTTTGTATATTTTATTGAAAACTAAGGAGTACAGTATCTCCCTCATGCAAAGCTCTGTCCTTAGCAGATTTTGGCTTTACATTTAGATCACTTTGGTTATTTGTACTCTATCAGTTTTTAAACATTTCTGAGTTTATGGTCTTCCAAACGTTTAGATTTTATCCGCACTGATCAGACATAAATTGTCGAAATGCGCATATTCAGAAAGTAAATTCACAGTAACTTCGGTGTTTAGTTACTTGTTACCACTGGGTCGATGCCACTGCTGGTGGACTGTTAGTCCCCGAGGGTATTCACCAGCCCAGTAGTTAGTACTTCGGTGCTGACCCGAAAGCCGATTATTTTTAAAACCTTACAATATCTTAAAATTTTGTATATTTTATTGAAAACTAAGGAGTATCTCCCTCATGCAAAGCTCTGTCCATAGCAGATTTTGGCTTTACATTTAGATCACTTTGGTTATTTATTCTCTATCAGTTTTTAAACATTTTTGAGTTTATGGTCTTCCAAACGTTTAGATTTTATCTGCACTGATGAGACATAAATTGTCGAAATACGCATATGCAGAAAGTAAATTCACAGTAACTTCGGTATTTAGTTATCTGTTCGTTAGTTTGAAGAGAACAAGTCACGGCATTTTATTCTCGTTGAAAATAATGTCACTTATAACGAAGGATAGCGCATTCTACTGATATAAAACAACAGGAAATCAATGCCGCAACATCGTAAGTATCTTTCGCGTCAAATGGACATCATTCAAGAAGATAAATTCGTCAAACACACAGAAGTTTGTCAATGGCATGGCGCCTTTCTTGTCACTGAATACATCCTACGTAATTCAATATTGTGGGGGTTTGCAGTAACGGGGTAGGCGTCTCTTTGTCTCTATTTAAAATCGGCGACAGTTTTTCAGGAAAACCAAACTATCGGTTAGCGAAGGATTGGAATGACCTACATGATGTTTTTATTGTAGTATCAAGGTATGAATTTTTCAGAAATACCATGTAAAATTATGGGGAAACATGTTTTCTTTTTAAATGATGAACAATTTCAAAATTGTTCACTGTTTTAATCACATACATTATTGTTATGTATAATTTCATTCATGAGTTGACTTATATGCTCTCTATATTTTTCAGTTATGGTGTACTTGTGCGTGAGAGAATTTCTCATATGGATATACTATTGATACTTTCAAATTTTGGCAATTATTTTTGTAATTTTCGAAATGTAATCCAGACCACCTGTTTTAAGTGCCCACATCTCACTATTTTATAACGCCAAGTTTTCTTACATTCAACTTGATGAGTGCCCTGTGTTTGTCTATATGTTGTAGTTGTCCACTGGCTTAAGACACTAGTGTTTTTGTCGGGCAAAGGATGACAGTGATTGTAAGAGCACTTTGCCAGTTTAATTGATGTTTGTTGACAATCCCGCACCCATGACCAAGAAAGACATGGATTTAGCGTTTCTAGACAATTAGCAAAGAATTCCGCTTAAAGCGGTGCTAGGGGCCGTCTTGAACTTACTATGAGGTATGAGCAAAGCTCATTGTTGAAGGCCTCATGGTGACTTCAAGATGAAGAACAACAATAAAAGCGTTGTTAGTTTGCTTGTTTTTTACCATGTATTTTTAGAGACTTTGTCTCATGTGCATTTACTCCATATCCTTTTATTCACCTTACACGCGTTGCTTCTGTTCGCGCATGTCATCTGACGTACTGATCCAATAAATTTTTGATATGGTCCAGTACGTCGATAAGGACTTTATCAGTCAGAACACATCAAAGGAAAGAACTATAAATTACCGATAAAATTTTATATATAGGGAATAATACATGGCAAAATCCGTATCACATGCCATATCATCCCGAGTTACCAATATCAGCACGAGGGCCTCTGGCATGTGATACGGATTTTGCCATGTATTATACAGTTTATCATATATTTCAACAGAAGACAACTAATCCGAAAAATACTGTCAAAAATTGAAATCGGTAAGAGAAAATGCATGTATTTTATGAAGAGAAAAATTTCAAAATTGGCGGAAAGGACTAGAAGTTTTGGACTATTTTGCCCCCACCCCATAAAAAAATTGACCCCCCAAAAAATTTAACCCCCGAATTTTTTTTAATAAATAAAGGTAAAATTGATTTTTTTTTCGAAGAAGGGTATGTGATAAAGGGTATGCGATAAAGGGTAAGCCATGCGATAAAGGTTATGACGTCATAGTGTGAATACATTATGAACTTCATGCAATGTATCACATATTCAAAACGTCTGTATTTATTACTAAACATATGATAAAGCGTTTTTATACACTGATGTAATCAGCTTTCAGTACAGAAATCTTACAATTATACCTTGAATAACAAAATACCGATGCTAACTAAAAATTTATTTTCTGCTTAAATTTTTTGATATAAATACTTCCTCACGAATAAACATCTATTCTCTTTTGCCACCTTTAAATGAAAGTAATGAGAATTTCATAAAAGTGTTCTGCATTAGAAGGACCTTTTGAAGGGTTGACATTTAAAAAGAAAAAAAATAATAGGTTCATGTGCTTGATTTTGAGATACAATTGTCCATTTCTAGGTTTTTCAAAGGCTTTATAATTAATAATTGTATGTCAATTTCCTAAATTTGTCCAAAATTCATTATAGGTACATGCTTTAAGAATATTATATGAAAAGTGGGTGTTCATAGGTAAAATATTTTACGTGTTATATATGAGATGGAGAAGACAGAGAAGTCCGCAATCAACGGTGGCTACTACCTTAGATGGTACTTCATTTTGACAGGTTTGACTTTTCCGGTTTATGAGCAGGCACCACACTTTATTTATATCATTCATAGGGTCTCAGCAGACACTATTTAGGAATAAAATAAAGGGATATGGCGTAAATATACATGGGACAAAATCCCTTTAAATGCATGGTAAGATTAAGCAAATGGAACAACGCTTTCATTGTTGTTCTTCATCTTGAAGTCACTACGAGGCCTTAAACAAAGAGCAAACACTCTTAGCACATAGAAAGTTCAAGTTTTGAGCGGTATCACTTGCTAATTGTTGAACAACGTTAAATCCATGTCAACCTTTTTTTTTTCATTTTTTTTTGTCGGTGATGCGGGGTCGTCAACAAGTATAACAAATCGTGCAAAGTACTCTTACAAACACTGTCATCTGTTGTATATTAATCCTCTCGAGAACTGAAAATTTGTGTCTGACATTTGATCAAACGCAAAAATAACTCGAGATTCAAACAAATACTTGTCTGTGAAACATTTATGGTAAAATAAAGAAAAACGAGCATTTTTCTCGACTTGAGAACAGGCATGACTGTCTTGCGCAAGGCAAATTTAACATCTTAGGACAGGCAGTCAGGCAAATTTTGTTCAAGGTCAAGTCGGACGCAGTTCACATTAATTGTAGTCTATAAGTGTGATAAATGTATACTTTTACTATAAAACAAGACTTAATTAGGAAAAAGTATGTCTGCAGCATCGCATGCTAGACAATATTTACAATTATCTCCTATACTTGTTCCTTATGCTTTGACTTGGTCTTAATTATTAGAAATCAGATATTCCATTAAGTCATTTTCCACTTTATATTTCATCAAATGGTGATTAAATTGTCATGTTACTTTACTCGGAAATATGAATACTTTATTATTGATATATATGTATATCTAACAGGATTTTATCTAAAACAATCGTATCGACTAAATATTGTAATGGAATTTAAAGGTAAGTTTGAAATTTTTCTGCATACTAATTGTGTACATCTGTGCATTTTGATTACACAGAACCAAAATATAGTAATTGCCATGTTTTGCTCGATGTCGTGTCGTTTATATTACATTTCTCCACACTGTTGCTCGAAGAAACGCATTTTAATATTTATAATTAGTACAAAATAAATTCCGAAGTTACTGTTAATTTGGATTCTGCATACGCGTAATTCGGCAACATATGTCTTTTCAATGCAGATCGAATCAAAACATTTGGAATTATATGAACCGAAGTACTTATAAAACCTGATAGTAAACAAATAACCAAAAGGACCTCAATGGAAAACCAAAATCAAACTGAGACAGAGATACACATGAGGGAGATTAAATAAAGATAAAAAGATTAATTCAACCTTAAAAAGATCTCATTTATCTTCCCAGATTTGACTATACCGATTTTGACTTTTTCCTTGATTGATTTACTTAACGTGTGACGGGTGCTGTTAACAGAGCAGGACATGCTTACTCCTCCAGAGCAGCCGATGTTACTCTCAGTTTCTTGGGAGTTCACATTGTGAGTGCCTTGGTTTTTAATTTTGTGTTTTTATTTCTGTGCTTTGTAGCTGTCTAATGTCATGTTTTCTGTTTTCTCGTTTTTGCCATGTCTTTGTACTTCGATTTTTGTAAACACTACTCTTTTGTTTCGTCGGTATTCTACTACTGCCGTTGATTGTTTTCTTTGAAATATCACTGTATTAATACATCTTTCTCTTGGACGGATGTTCTGGGATATAAACAAAACTCAAGTAGTTCTGAAAACCGCATTTGTTCTTAACTGTTATCTGTACCTCCAATATTGGAGATCATGGAATGTCCACTCGCGAGGATAATTAATAAAATGTCTATACACTTTTAAAATAACAACTGTTCGTGCGCATACATTAAAACAACACTTCCACCATATGTACAATATATACAATATACTTTTTGATTATTTGTCTATGCTAAATTGATGTATTTTATTTCGAGCATTTTGATTCTGTGTTCACTGTCAGCTTTTGTATATTTTTACATTTTCAGTCAGTCTAATGTTTTGATTAATTAACTAAAGAAACACAAGTTACAAATTCTTCAGAGACTACGGTTTACGCGAACTATTGGCAATTTAAACAGTAAAGTACCCAGTCATACACGTATATCTTACTTTGATTTTACTCTGTTATTTTATTTTTGTTTTGTTTGCATCTTGTAATGTGTTTCGAATTTAAAAGTACGCGTCTGTCTAACTTAGCAGGTAGTTATCAGCGTGGTCTAATACTCTATCCGATTAAATGTAGGTAGAACATAATCAACTATTAAACCCCTGAGTGACCTTGTGACAAATAGGATCAATGTTTTGCTGAATCATCATGCTTCTAAACAAGATACACCTCTTAACATACACCTGAACCAGCATCGTCCTTTTGTTTTTCAGCCTAATTTTGTTATTTTTTAACTTTGCTTTTACCTTCCAAACATTTGTTTAATCCTAAAACTCAATAATTTGTACTTATTCTGGCATTTCCACACAATTTAACGTCCGACATATTTTTTACCCTTTTAGGACAAATTGTATGAAATAACATACATGTATGAGACTTTCACCATTATTTGACATTTAAATGCCATTTTTCTTGAAACTAGTACTTAAGTAAGTGAGAACTTAAACTATGCAAAACATTTTTATGCTGTTGTACCTCGTGCAATCAAGTAACAACAAAATGAATGATGTAACAGAACTGCCATTTAACAATGCCATTGCCTTTTCACCTCGAATCGCCTTTGATATACATGATTATGTGGCCAATGAGTTGCAATCAGTATCATCTTTACCTGTATGTTTACAGGATAATCTTCATTTTGCATTTTAATGCCTTTCAATCTGAACCGATATATTGTTATACTTCTACCTCCGTTTTTTTCAACTTCTGAACATCAACATTTTTTTGTTGCACCTGCCATTTCACTTTTAACCTTTGGATTTTGGCTTCTAACCAGTCAGTTTAGCAACTTTTTTACTACCTTTGCTTTCAACACTCGTGTGTTTATTCTTTGGACTCTAAGGCGCTTCTCTCATATGGCAACTAGTGATTTTCTCTTTCATCCTGTATGAACGTTGTATCCTGATACAATTATAAATATTTATTTTTTATTTTGGGAAATGTCTCTGGTGAGTAATAAATGCCGTTTGACATTAATTTGCGTATTTCAGTTCAAATTAAAAGCAAACAAATCATTACAATCATATTAGTACAATCGTACTGGTATCTTTTTACCTGTAAATGCTGGAACTCTTTCCTTCTATTATATCAAATAAATCTTTCATAAAAGTCAATTGATAGCCCCATTACAAGTTAATTTCGCATACATGCTGAACTGTCATGTGGTGTTAAAAGATTCAAGTTTTGGGTCTCTGAGATATGGGGTAGACGAGAATTTAGTTCGGAAGAATCGGAGAAATGAAGCAAAGGCGATCCGTTTGGGGAACTCAACAATAACACAGATTATCTTCCACATTACGTCTTCCTGGCGAAAATAGCTTCAGTTTTGTTTTATATTGTAAAGTTCGTGTGATGTATGGAAAACTGATGAGCAACGAACTTACTAAAAGCGTATTTACTTTTACCTGTTGACAATACTTGTTAACACAAAATATAACACATTGACAACACTTATAATTACAACATTTTACACATTGGCAACACTTGTGATCCCAATATTGTGCATATTGACAACAATTGTGATCACAATATGTAACACATTGAAAACACTTGTGATCACAAAATATAACACATTGACAACACTTGTGATCACAATGACAACTATTGTGATCACAATATTGTACACATGGCAACACTTGTGATAATAATATATTAGCCATTCGAAACACATAGACAACACTTGTGATCACAATATATAACACATTGACAACACGTGTGATCACAATTTATATCACATTGACAACACTTGTGATCACAATATTGTACACATGGCAACACTTGTGATCAATATATTAGCCATTCGAAACACTTGTTAACACAATATATTACACATTGACAACACTTATGATCATAATATATTACACACTGACAGCACTTATGTTCAAAATATTGTACATATTAGCAATACTTGTGATCATAATATATTACACACTGACATCACTTATGATCAAAAGTGTTCAAAATATAGAGTTCAATCATCACACCATGACGCCAGGTGATATTAACATGAAACTTTAATGTTTTCCTCTGGTCCTGGTTGTATTTGCTGTCGCGATACTTGGTCTAACATTGAGTATAAGTTTTCAAGCATGCAATTGACTCGGAACAATAAGTGGAAACCTAACCGATGATTAGAGGAAACGGTATGGAGTTTTATTACTCAGTACTGATTTGGAGATTATTTTGTATGGGTTTGTTGGTCCTATGAAACGAAAAAACAAATGTCCTAGTTTATCTTACATAGAAGGGGAGGATTGGCGCGCCATAAAAACGATTTCACCCATCATTTCATTTGAAATGCTTGTACCAAGTCAATCAATTATCACCAATTTAAAAATTTTGATTCACAAATATAAATTCTCAGACAAAACAGTTTTTACGAAGAAAGATGCAGAACAAAGAGAGTATTTTTTCATTTATGCACTTTAACAGCAAATTTTAATTTCGGTTTATGTTC
>MJUU01033586.1:1789-21071 GCA_002080025.1 Modiolus philippinarum | reverse complement strand
AATGTGTGTAATTAAAGTGTTTTCTTAGGCTAAAACAAATTGCTAGAATCAAGCTTATTTTCTTAAATACATTCTAGCAAAATATTTGATATTACCTTTCCTCGTGATGAAATAAAATTACAAATTTAATGCATTATTCAAAAGGCCTGTGCAAATTCAAACATATATATATATATATATATCTACGTATAAAATCATGAATTTTACATTTCTTTTTTTTCAAAATCCAGTACGCCTAAGCTTGATTTTCTTATTGATAATATATTTGTCACCTTCAGAAGTGCTAAATATCAACAACAAGATGGTATACCATTTGGGACGAATTGTGCTACTCTACTAGCATATACTTACTTGTTTTTGAACTTTACGAGACTGAATGATAAGCTCATAACATTAAAGATACTAGATCCTTCAACCTTACTTAAAGATACATTGATGGTGTTCTTTCTCTTAAAACGCTTTTTTTTTGGCTTAATTACAGTAATCCTATCAATATATCAGCCAGGACAAGGGATAAAGGAATCGACAGATACCACATCTACGTCTTTTTGAACTTCCATCTCAAATTTAAATAGTCATCTAAGTAATAAAATGTACGACAAAAGGGACGACTGTAATTACGAAACTATCAATTTCCCTAAAATGAACAGTAATAACCAACCTTCTCCTGCTGACAGAGTGTATGTTTCACAGTTAATTCGTTAAGCAAGAGCTAGCAACACCTATGCATACTTTCTATCCACGACCGCCATATCTATCAAAGCTTCAAAAAGATTCCGTCTTATACGATCTATGAATAATCTATACATAAAATTGTTATTATTAGATTATCATTAATAAAAAGTTGAAATAACATGTTTTGCGATCGCCGATCCTTCCCTTCCGTTGCAGTAGCAACTCAAAAGCTTTATAAAAGGTTGTAGAAATTGAAAAGAAATGTTCATTCCAATATTAAGTAAAAACAAATCTTGAATCACAGTTCGGATCGAATTTTTCCACAAGGGACTGGTTACAATTAATAAACTTTGAACTCCTCATGCACCTAATACACAGACTGTCGTCGACTGGTACAATTCAAATATTTATTTGAAGACATGAGGGAATTGAATTTTATTTATTGTGTTTTGGGGTATTTTTTTAAATATATTATTTTCAAATATACGATCACCATTCTTTCTCTGGTTCAACGAAATTAAGTACTAATACGGTTTAAACGTTTTGTTTACAATTAACTTCACTCAATTTGAAATAAATGTCAAATGGTTTACACAAGAGACATTTCAAAGAATTAAACATGATTAAAATAACTCCAAGCAATTGACATAACGTATAAATAAAAAGAAACAGGACAAAGAGACAATGACCTTAGTGCATTGAATGGTACTAAATTTGTATCGCTGATATCATTTTGCGGACACTTTATCGTGCAAATTTATTCTGTATTATCTTTGCACAATTTGATATTGTATTTGTTATACGACAATTTCCCCATTTATGTATGTATTTGGTGTTTCCGTGCATTTGATAAGTAGTGTTCGTTTTAACGGATAGTTTTTAAACATTTTTAGTTTTACTGGAATTTTTTTATTCACTCTTCGTCCCAAGTCAATAAAGCCGTCTTAAAACTTCCACTCCATATTTTTGTATTTTTTTTTTCTTCTATCATTTACTGAAATCTCAGATATCGAATGTAAGTGCATTTGGTTTTAATAATTTTGTCTTTGTTCATAATTTTTCAGAGGTCTCCGAAGGGTATTGATCAGGCCAATAGTCAGACTTGAAAATTTTACCCTGCGAGTTATAGAAATTTCTTTTTGGACAACATTAATTATGGCTTTCCATTTTATTTGATTTTACGGCTGCTGATGAGAGGTTACTCCTGGAAACACACGTACAGCATAACTAAATTTACTGTTTTTATGCAACTTCGATGTTTCTTGTAATTTGAATGAGTTTAAGCTGTAAAAACTATTAGGGATGGCTTAATACTGAACCCTCTGTAAAGTTGTTTCTGGAAATGGTAATTTCGAAAAGTCATGTATCTTTAGTGCAGATATATATATATAAAATATGGTCTGAAGAAAAAATAAATAAACTTTAGAAAATACGGTTTTGGTTTGAAATGCTTTGTTTTAAGCATGTACTTGATCACAAACTAAATTATGTAAAGGAACTAAATTCATCGTAACTTCGGTATTGTGTTATCCACAATCATTTTTACTTTACACGACAACACTTTTTGTGATCGATCGCAATTTGATATAAATGTTTGAAATATGAACATGGATGTTTAAAAATTTCAACTGAATCATGTTTGACCACATTTTGTTCTGATGGACAAGGAATTAGGTATGCTGACGTTCTAGTGCCACAATGCATTCAACAGATACAACCATGAAATACTAGATGGACATGAACTCCCTAAGGAGTAAGACGAATTGAATCGATAGAGAGACCTTATCCTTCCGTATCTCTCTATGCATGTATCACTCTTCATGTAAGACATCGGCAAACGAAAACAAAAGCAAAAATTAGGGGAAATTCCAAAATTAAGAATAAAAAATCACGGCAATTCATATCAAACACGAACTGAGACAGTATTTGAAATAGAACGCTACAAAACTAAAGCACTAGCAGTGAGAGCCTCTACAAAACCTGAGGTATCATTAGGTGCTCCGAAGAATGCTGATAATGTTGCAAGGAACAAGTCATGCTCGATAGTTAAGATGAAATGACTCAATGCTTGATTTTTTTAAATATAATACATGTTTATAAGTACATACAAGTTGTGAGACTGTTACATTATATAGTTCAACCAAATAGCGATACCGACAATACAATTTAAGGCGCTTTAAATTTAAGCGTTCTTCCTCGTATCATTGGTAAAAAAGCTTCGCAGTTTTGTTCTTAGCTATATTTGATATTACTGATTATTTGGATTTCGTTTGGTTTTATGCATTTTAAACATTTATTGAAATTATGGATTTCCTTTGTTTGGGTTCTAGTGCTGCTGATGAGGAATAAATTTCCGAAATGGCCATACAGCTCATTTTAATTATTGCTGTTGGAGTTAACATATGTGTTATGGTCTCATGTTCATTTACTCAATATCCTTTCGTAAAATATTCTGGATAGTGATCAACATCTGTTTGCGGACACCTCTTCTCGTTAAGATGCTAGAACATACCATATCCAATAACGCCCTCTGCAAGCGTTGTTGGCATGTCGCTACTAATGATTTGGGAAATACAAGAAATTACCAGAAAAAATTTTAAATCATCAGGTTAGAAATATATTCTAGTCCTACATGCAAGTTCATCGTCAAATTCGAGAAACAGATTAACACATGAAGCCCCTGTTTTAGTTATTAAAGTTTCTCCAAGTTGGACAAGATTTATGTTAAGGATGGTCACTCCTCAAGTTTTTGAAACTGTCTCTGACTTTCGGAATTTTCTTATTTTATCCATTATGATGCGTTAGAAAATTTTGCACACTGACCCCCACTTTCTTTTCAAAATAATGATGGTATACATCTTCAACAGATTTCGGACAAAAATATATGAAATTTTTTATATTCCTTCATCGCATTTCAAAGGTTGATTCCCTTAAGGCAAAGTGAATGAAAAGTCTAGAGAAGTTTGGTTTCCCGCCAAAATTTTAGACGTTTAAATCTCAGAAACGGCCACACAGACCTATCAATATTTTTTGCTTAAAATGACGCCTGATCCTTATTCTAATAAATAAAAATAATAATTTTAAATCCTTGATATAATAAACTTGAGGAGTGACCATCCTTAATGAAGTTAAACATAATGAACGATATTTTAATGCCTCTCAACTCTTACTTTAAAAGTGCATAATTTTCTTTCGGTGGTGAAAACACGTCGAAAATGAGTTATATTCTTTAATATCCACTCCATTTAATTCTTTGTGTAAAAAATAAAGGTCATTTTCTCTTTAACCGTATTCCTAACAATTGTTTGCTTTATCAGTTTTTTTTTTTCTAAAATGTCTCTGGTGAGTAATAAATGCATACTTAGTCGTTTGACATGAATTTAAGTTTAAATTAAACGTAAACAAATCATTAGAATCGTATCAGTGCAGTCGTACTGGCCTGATAATGTTGATCCTCCGTTCTTATAATATTTCAAACAATTATTCCGTGAAGTACATATCGAAATGACTAAATACCGAAATTACTGTGAATTTTAAATTCTGCATATGCGCATTTCGACAACTTATGTCTCATCAGTGCAGATAAAATCTAAACGTTTGGAAGATCATAAACTCAAAGATGTATAAAAACTGATAGAGAACAAATAACCAAAAAGATCTAAATGTCAAGCCAAAATCAGCTAAGGACAGAGCGCCATTACAAAATAAGTTTGCAAAGGTTCAAATAAAAAGATACCCAAGTTACTGCCATATTTTACTGTAGAAGAAAACTAGACCAAAGACATTACGTTTTGGAAACTTAATATTTTTATTATTCGTTGACAGGACTGATCTCATGAATAGGTAATAAATCTTAAGGATGTTCGCTTGTCATGTTTATGCATTTCTGTCAGATTTGCGGACTTCTCTGGTTTTATCCATTCAAAAGCTTAATAATATTTTGCTCGGTGACCCCCTGATTTTTTTCGTTTATTTCATTTTGTGTGTCTTTCGGATTATTCTGACAAAATTTTATTCAACTGGTGTTATTTTGTCACATTCATTATTGGATAAACATTGCTCATGTTAAACCTATGAAAAATGCAGAGGAGTTCAGTTTCCCGCAATTTTTTAAAACACTTGTATCTCAAAAAATTTATTGGTAACATCAATTTTTTCGGCTTTAATTATTTCTTTTTCAATTTTCTAACAAAAAATCACATTTAAATGATATCCTTGTTATTTTAAAATTGATCAGCGAACATCCTTAAGTCGAGACCAAGCAAATGAAAAAGGAGTTTCATTTTGTACTATGGGAAATATTCAGAATATTATAGTGAGAAATATATTCTTCATATATGCTTAATGGTACATTCAGGGAAGTGATAATTAATGCAATTACAGTAAGGAAAATGTGTACAATATTAACAAAACCGAATAACGATAATATACTCGTCAGAAACTATTTTTGCCACTTTGCTTGTTTACGTCAGTTGTTGAAATGCGCATATGCAGAAAATGAATTCCCAGTAACTTCGGTATTAAGTTATGTCTTGATATACAGAATACATAACAGATAATTTTAACAACAATAAATAATAATATAAACATGAGCCGATAGCAATGAATGGTTGAAAGGAATTTGCAACAAACTTAAATTGGACCAGGATAATAAGGCAAAAAAAAAAAGATTGTGTCCAAGACACTAGACATAATACTTAAAAAAGAGTGTAATACCACTTTCCTTTAAGGTCTGCGAATTTTGTTGTGAATGATGTGTCCCGATTATTGATATAATTACAACAGAAAAACTACGACTGTAATATTGGTAGGCTAGCTTTATTCTTGTTTCTATTCCAGAGTCAATACGGTTAATTATAAGGTTTTATCGCCAAATAAGTTTAAACACCTCATCTAAACCTAATTTTCTTAACCAGTTCGGCAAAATACAAAAACTTCCGCTTACGCGCACAAAATACAAATGTAAATATGATTTAACCAGAAGTTAAGTTATGCCTATAACGATACCGACGGCAGGGCCAAAATAAAATAAGCCTGCAGAAGATAGGTGGTCGTATAATATTACGTGATAAAAACAGGTTTCCCTTCTTTTTTCTATTTAAGGCCCGTTTATCCCGGGGTGTTGGAGATAATCGTTAATCTTCAATACCTACGTGTTGTCTCCAATAGTTAATATACTACATTTTACTGTTAGATACACCAGACTTATGCATTGGTAGTATTTAGAGCATACTGTGTATTAGACTTATGCATTGGTAGTATTTAGAGCATACTGTGTATTAGGGAAGTTCTACGATCTCAGTACAGAATCAGATATCATAGTAAGATTTCAATTCCAACAAGTAAAATAACTTTCGTCAGATGTGTCCTCCTTTTACATGTGAAAATTCTATCTTCATTGAATAAAAGAATATTCAAGGCTTAGTTAACAGATAGACCGATTCATCTTGTTCTATTTCATTAAAGAAAAACATTTAACAATGCATTAAAATGTAGGTCAAACGGAGACAATCACATGTTTTTCAATTACTATTTATAAAGTTAATGTCAATTGATGAAACATATTTTATGAAAGGATATAGAGTGAATGAACATGAGACCACAACACATATGTTAAGTCCAACTGCAATAATTTAGATGAGCTGTATGACCATTTCGGAAACCAATTCCTCATCAGCAGCACTATAGTATTTGTTGACTTGTTTCAATACAAAATGCAATATTTTATCGACGACATAATTTTTTCTCATCTGTCAGCATTGTTAAGAGGAACATTTCTTAATAATAGCATTTCGAAGAATTGACTAAGATCTTAGTTAATTCACGAATGAACCTTGCAAAATCTTAAAGTGAGTTATAGTTATTATACAATTAAAATGAAAATGAAAAACAACCCAACTGAAAGTTGTTCTCTGTAACTATATCTTCGATATGCAACTTGATGTTATAAGTATGTTGCCATATAGCTTTAACTCCATATTTTCCACCGTTCAATTTTGTCTTCTACAAGCACTAATTACTTTGCCTAATGGTTATCATTATCATTAACAAGACATTTTTATTTATATCATGAATGTCTTGTATATGTAGCAATAATTAAGAATCTATTCCGGCAACAGTCTTAGGGAGAGTTAGGTTGCACTTAGTACAATGTATAGGGGTATACTGTTTATTTTAGATATCAATGAAGTTTACCATGTCTTGAATTTTGTTAACAGTACTTATAAACTTTTCTGTTTCCTTGAAGAATTAAACCTAGGGCGACTTACAATTCTGCCTTAACTTTGTTGCTACATTTTTCTTGATACGGTTTGCAGAAAAACATAATTTCCTTTATCTAATTACTTGACGAAAGATATGTTTTAAGTAAACTAAAAAGATAAATAAAACATAAATAGTTTCCGGTGAATAAAAATACAATTACCTTATTTGGATACATCGGTAAACGAAAACCGAAGCGAGAATGAGGATAAGGGGATTTCCAAAATCAAAAATCTAAAATCGCAGATTGAGATAGCATGGCAACCACAAAAAAACCCACAAAAAAACCAAGAAAACTAAAAACTAAAGCACTAGTAGAGTGAACCGCTCGAACACTGAGATATTATCAGGTGCTCTGGAAGGGTAAGCATGATCTGCTCATTTATGCAAAAAAGTAAAATATTAGATAATAGATATTTAATGTAGAAAGGATAATAGGAAACAGCCACAATGGCCGAAAACCACAATCTCATGTCACAATACACCAGGGAACCGCACAAGAAAAACAATGAAATGACAAAAGACAAACATAGTTAAAGATAGGAACTCGAGATAGCCGTACTTAGTACCGACACTAGCAACAGCTAGCGGTAGGGTTAAACTTGTTTGTGGGTACAAAAACCTATTTGTTCAAAAGTTGGTGATAAAAAGAAGTAAATTTGACAAAGATGACAAAGAAAGCAAACAGAACTCACGTAAGGAGTAATCTTAAAAGGTAGATGCAATTCTATTTTTAATACTTTGTCGAAGAATAGAAGTCAATTTCTATTGTCCTAATTCTTACTATTTGTTTGTTTTATTATTTTTTATTTTGTGAAATGTCTCTGGTGAGTAATAAATGCCGTTTGACATTAATTTGCGTATTTCAGTTCAAATTAAAAGCAAACAAATCATTACAATCATATTAGTACAATCGTACTGGTATCTTTTTACCTGTAAATGCTGGAACTCTTTCCTTCTATTATATCAAATAAATCTTTTATAAAAGTAAATTGATAGCCCCATTACAAGTTAATTTTGCATACATGCTGAACTGTCATGTGGTGTTAAAAGATTCAAGTCTTGGGTCTCTGAGATATGGGGTAGACGAGAATTTAGTTCGGAAGAATCGGAGAAATGAAGCAAAGGCGATCCGTTTGGGGAACTCTACAATAACACAGAAATACACGGAAATAATCTCACGAAAGGCAACAAAATATTGAATCGAGATTAAAAATAGCAAAACGCATCAATTGACATTTATTGCTACAGAACATATTCAAACTTTATTCATTTACGTGTAATGGAGCCGTAATAGAAGGTGAAATAACTAAATACCGAAATTACTGAAAGTAATGCAATCTGTTAGGATTTTTAAAAAACTGTTTAACAAATACTCGACAGAAATTATCACTTTGAAAGTTTGCTATTTTGCATGTTTATGTCCGTCTTCCGCAAAAAAGATGTCACGAATGGATAACAAATTGTTCTAAGAAACATTTAATTAGTATGTTGAGCATGAGTCTATTAATTAAATTAAATTAATGCATTATTGTATGAATGAACATGACAATAAATTTACATTTTAGTAATATAACCAAAACAAATTAATTAATAATTAATAAGAGCAATAATAACAATTGTAAATAACTTAATACCGAAGTTTTACATATTTAAAATGCATTGTGTCAAAGACTAGACAGCTTACCAATAGAGTGCAACGTGACATGCCAGATTTCTGCAGGTTCATTTTGTGAAATTGTTCTCAAATCTAGGATATAATAGGAGAAAAAAAACTGTTTAACGGGTCTTTGACTGATAGTTGGAAGTTGTTGTGGGTGCTTGTTCTTGTCTAAAGTCTCAAAACGGTAAATAAAAAAGGTTTTGCCGTCAAATATGTTAAAACACCTTATTTAATCAAATTCTAAAACGGGTGGGCCAAAGACCTGATATTAAAACTTATAATTTTTTTTTGTTTTGAACACAAACATACTGCAATTTGATGATGAAGCAAAGTCATGCCGACGACGAAAACAAAATAAGCGCAATGCTATAATACGAAAGCACAAGTTTTGCAGTCGCATAAAACTTAGTTGTAAGACCTGTTTATTCAAATGATAGTAATGTGAATCTTCAGCTTTACGTGTTCAGAACTGAAGTGCATTCACAAATTCATGACAAAAACAGTTTTTGTTTTCTATAAGTGATACTTTTTTTTACTATGAGATGCAGCTGACTTAGCTTGTTAAAAGTATTTGGAGCATTATGCGGATTTAGTGAAGTACTCATATTTAAGTAAGACATTTATTAAAAAAGTAAAATTAAATCATCAATATTCAACCTTTTATTGAAAGTATTTAGAGTATTACTAGTATTATGTGCATTTAGTGAAGTACTTATATTAAAGTAAGATATTAACTCAAAAAAAAAAAAAATAAATAAATTAAATCATTATTAGGTTCTGACATTTAAGGGATGTCCTCCTTTGTTCGTTTGTGAATGCTCTATTCTTTGAAAGGTCTAGTTAATAGCTAGATCGATTATTTTGTTTTATTCAATTAGAGAAAGACTAAAGTCTTACTCTCTTGTAATTTCATGTTTATGTCCGTATAGCTAGTTCTTTCAGTTTCATTTTTCACAATTGACTCAGTCCTGTTGCCAACCGAATTTTACTGTTGTTACGATTGTTTTTTGATTTATCACATTGGCGGCTGTAGGGGGAAGGTTTGGGCCCAATAAAACTAGTTTAACCCCGCCGCAGTAGGTTTGCGCCTGTCCTAAGTCAGGAAAATTATTAAGCTTTTGTGTGTCTTGTCTTTTTTCTAGTTAGTTTACTTTATGTCTATATGAGTCTAGGATGATGTTTATTTCGCTGAACTTGATTACTCTTTATTCAGGGACCGACTTCGACATGCCATTGGGGGTGGGGTTTTCTCTCCGTTCATTGAAGATCTTATGGTGGCTTTGAGTTGTTATTACTCCACTTTGGGTCGTTGTCTCTTTGACACACCCCCCGTATCCCTTCTTTTTTCTAAATGATTCAACAGTATGCAGGTCAATAAAAATCAGTATGTTGTCAATTATTATTTTATTATTTATGTTATTGTAAAGTGTCGGAAACATAACTATTGTTTAATGGTATAAAAAACTAGAATAAAATACCCAGTAGCTTGTACTAAGTGAAGATTTAGTTATTATATGTATCCTTCATATTACACATGTTATTCAAGTGTTGTTCATCATTGAACCGATGCAATGGGTAATGACAAGAGGTTCAAAACTTGTTGGAACGTGGGGCTCCAAACTCCATCCACATGACCCTATGTCCTACTCGCTGGGCTACATGCTCCACTTAGAGCTCCGGGATTCACATACATGAACTCGTGTTACAACCCTAATAAGTTGCGAGGATTAATCTTCTAAAGGAGGTTCGCTCATGTTTTTGGATTTCTGTCACATATTTGGAATTCTCTGGTTTTACCCATTTAACAGCATTCTAATTTTTTGCCAATGGAACCCCTTACTCGTCTAATTGACTGAAAAAATATAAGTTTGGCAAACAAAAAGGGAAAATGAAATAAAAATAAATTTTGGATAATAGCAATATTTTATGAAAGGATATGAAGTAAATAAACATGAGACCATAACACATATGTTTACTCAAACTGCAAACAATTAATGAGCTGTATGGCCGTTTCGGAATAATTCCTCATCAGCAGCACTATAGCCAAAACATAGGAAATCCATAATGTCCATAAAAAAATGTTTAAAATGGATAAAACAAAACGAAATCCGAATAATCAGATATATCAAATATAGCTAAGAACAAGACTACGATGAAGGGAGTTAAACCTTAGGTTTTAAAAATAATATAAATTTAGATAAGAGTAATTGAACAACGTGTACACATGAGTTACTATATCATGTACAAGTACAACATATCTAAGAAAAATAAAGAACATACATCTCTACCACGGGGGATTATTTTACCAGCTCCACACGGCATTAAAAGACAAACTCCTGTATTAAATATTTTACGGAAGGATATGGAGTAAATGAACATGAGACCATAACACATACGTTAAATTTTAATGAGCTGTTTGGCCATTTTGGAAATTATTTCTCATTAGCAGCACTATATCCAAAAAATAAGAAATCCATAATTTCAAAACAATGTTTAAAATGCATAAAACATAACGACTCCGCACAAATAGCTAAGGACAAAACTACGATGGAGGGAGTTAAGAATTTACATAATTTAGATCATAGACAATACATTTACTAACCCAAATATGAAAAGTGTTTGCTTGCATGGCCTGGTATTTTTACCTGTTTCTAAGGGTTGCATTTAATATTTTCTGACAATGTGCATCTATTGTCTTCATATCCCATCTTCCGTTGTCATTACATCACAGCAAGCATTATATCCGGTTTACTGCTTGAATACAAACTATAAATTTGTATAAGACAGATAATAACGTTGTGTAGAGGAAGGGACCACTGAAATGCATTATTATGTAATTTATAAGTGAATTGTTAGCATGCTTTAGTTCGGATCATTGTCTCCGATATCAGTTATTCCGTCTGAAGAATCTCTGGTTTGGAACATTTACAGAAACAGGATACAGTTATAGATTTAACTCCCAAGGAGAGTATTTGTGGAAAAGGAATGCATTTGTAGGTCAATCTTGTAAGAGAACGGTTAGGACAACAACTGTCAAAGTAGAAAATAATTATAGCTCTATCACTAAAACTCTATCACTGACAGAAAATGTTTAAAGCATTCCGACTTCTTGTATAGATATAATTACATCGACAAATAAATACTGAAGCAAAAGTGATGAATGGGTTCACTGATTTCCAATGTTTTAATTGTATCTGCACTGATGAGACAAAAAGTGTCGAAATGGCCATATGCAGAATGTAAATTTACAGTAACATCGGTATTTTGTTATTTACTTACTATGAGGCATGAAACAAATTCATAGTTGAAGGCTTCATGGTGTCTTCGAGATCAGAACACCAATAAAAGCTTTATTCCGTTGCTTGGTTTTATTATGTATTTCTAGAGACTTGCTCATATATTTACTCCATATCCTTTCATTTGTTTGAGGGAATTTTCAAGTATTCATGTGTAAATGTGGACTAGACGCTCACAAATCTTTTGAAGTATTAATTATACAATATTTGCTATGTTAAATATTTTAGGGGGAGACTTCAAATAATGTTGTAGCTTGTGCGCGGTCCCTTTGCCTTATTTGGGCCATAAAATATGTTTAATTCAAATATTGCAGTCAGCGGGACTCTATAAATAGTCTGTATGTAAAATACCGAGTGTACTTTAAATGAGCAAAGCTCATTGTTGAAGGCCTCATGGTGACTTCAAGATGAAGAACAACAATAAAAACGTTGTTCCTTTGCTTTTTTTACCATGTATTTGTAGAGACTTTGTCTCATGTGCATTTACTCCATATCCTTTTATTCACCATTTAAATACTTATATTCTGAAATATGACCCAATATCAGGTGTAGTCATTGTATATTAAGCAAGTTTTTATCACTTATTTGTTCTGAGTTAATTAATCATTGTACGATCGTTTATTGGTCACCTCGCTGACCAAGAACAGCGATTGAATTGCTTGATACGGGAGTCACTGTTAATTCAGGTCTGTAGATGTATATGTTACAGTGAATTTGTAAAATTTTGTAAAATCCTTGAAATAATTAGGGATTTTATAAAACCACTGACAATTTCAGTATTTTTATAAAATCACTGAAATAGTCAGGGATTTAATAAAATCCCTGAAAATATTGTTAGGAATTTTAATCACTGATTACATGGATTACATTGAATATTATATTTTGTTTATAGTATCCAGGAAAGATTTTCAGTGTGTTAAAATAAATATTCAATCAAAAATAATGTTTATTATAGGCATGCAAAAATTAAATCATTTACACATTAGAATTATTATGAATAACTTTATGATGATATGTACCGTTTTTTACAAATCATGATTGAAATAGAAATTTATGTTTGGGTTTTATTACTTATTGTTTCATGGAAGATTAGGGAGACATCCACTATTACAAAGTTGACCAGTTTTCGACATGTAAATTTGTTTCTTTCGCTCGGTTTCTTTCAGGAGCAACCACACTTCCGAAAACCTTGCCCATCACAAATTGATGAGAGTTTCACGGCTTGACGGAAAGAAATAAAGTTTTCTTTGGAAATATCTGAAGGAAGCAAAAATACTGGATCAGTAGGTTCAAACTGATTTCCAGTGTAGAATCACAATAGCATGCCATGTTTGGTATCGAGATGATAACCTTTTTTCTGATTTCTCAGGAACGACTGCCATAATATTCCTAGGATCGCCCTTTCATCGGTCGACAACGGGGATCTGTATAAAAATATTAAAACCTACATCAACTTCTTCTAAAACATTATTTGATCTATCAATGCATACGATTCGCTTGCTTTTCCATAGCCAGATTGGCATTAAAACGTTCGGTTTCAGTGACAGTTTCGGAATGACATAAAAGGAAGATAACTGTAGATTCCATATTATTTGTTTTACTGCAAACCACATGAACAATTCTGCTACAAATACAGAATGGCAGCGCAGTTGTTGTGGCTTTCAGACAAACATGGCAAATGTTAAGACTCCTTAACAGACGGTCTCGGTCGAGACTCAGTCCTTAAGATCACCTATAATATTAGCAGTAAACTCGGGTCCATTGTCACTCTGGAGAATGTTTGGTGCTCCGAAGAGGAAATGATGAAAAGTTTACAACAAATGGACGGATAACGGACGCAAAAAAAACGCACCATAGACAGTGGCCATTTTAACTGTATATGGATGCAGTAGACTGTAACAAAGAAATTTACCACATTTCGCATATAATTGTTCTGATTTGATTTTCCAGGATATAAATTTTCATAAAATTTACTACAAAGTGCGTTTTCCTTCTTGAAATAAACATGAGTGGATGCTTCTATTTAAATAGCGATATGTCAGCATTAATTTTTATGACGGTCTATAATTCCAAAGTATTAATAAAGTAACGACTACGTTGAAGATCTGTTGACATTTGATTTGACTGTTTCAATTTGAGTACTATTCCAGATTTCTTTGCACTCTAATGTTTACAACTCACTGATTTATTCACAGTTGGGTGTGCATGTTGGTCTGATACTTCATGGAGTATTTTAGCCATACGTCTTTGACATATCTACTGGTTCATCATTTCAATCTTTCTTCCATGTACCGTTATAAGTACACTTGGGAGTCTGGCGATTTAAATATCTGACATACAATGATTTGTTTCACTACTGTTGTGATACTTTATGCCAGATTGCTTAAATACTGTCTATTGTATTTTTGAATTTTCTTCATTTGAATTTGAGACATTCAGTACAAAATGACTTGACTCATTGTCTTCAAGGTTATTGCTGTTATCACTCATATCCTGTATTATATTTGTTTCAGTATTCAGCACTACATCATTTTAATTATGATTTCGGCTTTAAAGGATTATAGAATATGGACAAGGGGGGGGGGGGGNGCATATACAGACGTGCCGCTGGAATGGGCCCGTTTATGCAGTTGTCAACTATATGAATGGGTAGTAATTTTTGACATCATGTATATCAATGGGTCGTAAATTAACCCCAAAATGGCAGGAATCTCTACTGGTTGCTGTAATCAATTACGTTTTTATCATTATTTGATGTTTAAGAACATTCCTGCTGTTTTAAAAATAATGGTTTCTGACTCAAATTACACATTTTTACTATTCAGTTGGGTTGCTTACTTTGGAAATTTACTGTATGAATGGGTCAATATTTTGTTGGGGGAACTATATGAAAGGGCGTATTTTCAAAATGCCAGCGGTAGGCCTGTACCCAATTCCACCTGAAGTGACCCCCCCCCCGTCAATATGGAGTTAAATGTACATTAGAAAAAAAGTTTCTTCAAATGCATGGCGGAATGAAGCAATGAAAGATCCCTTAAGTCACAATGAATCCTTCAATAATAGATTAATTATTCAGGTTTGTTCTTGTTACTATGTAAAGCCATGATTTTGTCTAAATTTGTTTAAAAATTTAATATAGAATATGTTCAATGATGCAGTACTTCGACTTTATTTAACACTATCGTTAGCAGAAAATTTCTTTTTAAAAAGTGTCTGCAACAGAATTTGTGATAACTTGTTTATTTCTGAGATTATATTCATTGTATGAAATGTAAATGATAAATATTTTAGATTTAGAATTGGTGACTTCAAGATGAAGAACAACAATAAAAGCGTTGTTCCTTTGCTTGTTTTTTACCATGTATTTGTAGAGACTTTGTCTCATGTGCATTTACTCCATATCCTTTTATTCACCATTTAGATAATTTTCCAGCGTTAAAGAAAGAGTGCTTACCATATGTTGGGAAAGGACAAAAAAATCCCCAAAAATGTTGAAAAGAAAAACTTAAGAAAATAAATAACAAATTCGGTGGGGTGAAATGTTTCAAGTTCGCTTTGCACAAGACGAACACAAAATCCTTCATGCTTCAAATAATCATTTGTATTGTACTGAAAAATATTACACCCTTGGCCATTATATGGTTGTAAAGAGTTGAACGATTTTATCTGATAATACGGTTACAATAAACACCAATTTCAAATTGAAAATAATGTCTCACAATTTACACCAGAGACATTTTCCCGAATTAGACATTATCAGAATAACTTAAAGATATTGTCAATATGCAAGTATAAAGAATCAGAGCGGAGAGGCAGCGACCTCTGCGCACTGAAAGGTACTTAATTTGAATCGCTAATACTATTTTCCGGACACTTTAAATGAAATCATAAAGTATATTTTGTGTTACCGGACAGTGTCTATTAACTCTTGGTCAATTTAACCTAGAAAGTCTATACTCCACTCTTTATTATTTTGTGTAGTTTGTACACTGATATTTTGAATAGAGCAAAAACACTGTCCAAAAAGCTGCTTAGTCAGTGATCTGTGTCAGAGTCCAAAATGAAAGCGAACATTTTTAGGTAGAGTCACGTCTTCCCGGATTTGACTTTACCGATATTGACATTTTCCTAAACTGACTCACCCATAATTTTCAGCTGGGTTTATTTTTATTTTTGATTGCAAAATGTATATGATATGTTTTAAATTTAGCTTTGAGCAAGTTACATTCTAAGATATCATTCAATTTCATTTGGTATTTCGTTGTTTGACATTCATAGGTCAATCGGCCGAGGACGACATTTGTGGAAAAATAATACATTTTTAGACTTAATCTTCCCTGAAAAATCATTGTTTGAAACAAAACATATAAAGCTGTATCTTTGAAGAGAATTCATAGATTATATCATTTAGGAATTTCTGGATATATAAGAACAAATTCGTACTTGCTGAATTGAGATAGCTGTTAATCTGAATTCACCTTGCATAAAAGTAGTTCGTTTCAGGAATTACGGCCTGTTTTTGGGCTTATTTTTTAATCCAAGACATTTCAAATCTTATCTTTCTTTTCTTTCCCTTGATTTCGAAGCTTTTTAACAAATTATTTCCCATAAATTATCTACTATTATTTAACCGAATATTATTTACCTCAAATTAATTACTTCTACCTTATTATTGTACATGCATATTCTTTCATATGACGCATGTTTAACACAGAACCAGTGTTAAGTTTCACCTAAATAGAAGATGAAATTATGGCGATCCTTGGATCTAAACTATACTAACTTCATGTAATGACAAGGTTTTAAAACAAGTATTATTAATCCAATCCGTACGGCTTTTGGTAAAAAATAATTTATAAAGTGACAACAGATCGATATCGCAGGTAATTCTTTAATGATAAAGTCTAATCGATTATGTATAATAAAACAAATATCTGGCACAAATCAATTATAAAAGAATTTTTGCTGTATGTAGAACAAAAGATATAATTATAAATAATTAAATGTAGTACTCCTATAAATAAACATGATTGGGTGCTTCTATTTAAATGGCGAGATGTCAGCATTTATTTTTATGACACAAATATTTCTGTATTTTCTTATTTTGACGGTCTATAACTCAGTATAAGTCTTTCAGAGTAGCTTTTAAAATTAAAGTGCATTGTCAGTAAGTGAGAACCGAATCGTCAGTCAAAAGTAAGAACAATCCATGGACAATGGCAACATAGAAAGCACTAAGAAACACGGACACCACATGAATACGGGACAAAAAAATGAAGACACACATACAGATGAACAACACGGACCCAATAAAAACCCTGGGTGAGATCAGATGTACGAGTCCGCCGCCATGTTGAACATGTCAACTTCGGTAGTAAAGTAAAAAACGGTAGAAGAAATACAAAATTTAGTTGTAAAAGGAAAGATCTGTTGTCATCTTGGAAACAGATATACCAAAGAATAGGGATTGGCAAGATGCAAGATTGCGAAGCCAAATTGAACAAGGTCGGTTGAACTTTATAAAAAATTGCGATTTAAAGACCGTGTGTACACATCGATATACTGATCAAGGTGACATTTATATCTTAATTATTTTCAGTTTAAATGCTTGAATATTAGTCTAACTGTTGCATTTGTCACCGATTGTGTTGAGCGAATTAATTGAGATAAGGTTTTTATTCTTTTAACGTTTGTTTGGCACGGCGTAAACCAATTATACTGTATTATAAAGAAAATAGTTTGTAGTGTTATATAGTAACTCTTGCATACAAAGTCATTGGCTTTGATTTAACATTTCCATCGTTGAATTATTCCTAATTGTTGTTTTTGACTATTTCTGAATTATAAATTTCCATATTATTTTGATTCTTATGATGCCAAAGAGAGGTTAATCCTCGAAACACGCGTATCAAATCTAAAAGTTTATTCTTCAACATATGTATTGTTTTAATCCTTTTGTCACTCTTTTGTTGTCATTTAATATAACAATTGCAAACCGTATACGCATCTTGTTTATCATACCTATGTGTCTAGTGGTTTACAACCATTATTTTGTAGAACTGTTTAGCATATCTTGATATCTGTAATAACTATAGGGAGTCTGGCTCTATCCAATGATTTGTTTCTCCTCTGTTGGGATGCGCTGTTTCCAGATTCTTTAGATGCGCTTGTAATACTGTCTGTAAAGTGATGATATAGACTGTTATATCTAATGTTTTTTTTTTAATTTTAGTGCATTAAATTTATCTTTCACAGATATTATGATAATACTATGTGTCAAATGATCTGTCCGTACCTGATTTTTGTTTTCATTTTTGGCCCTCAAAGACGTATCATAGAATTTTTTTCATGTTTAGGCTTTCCAATTATTAGTTCTTATTTGCACGGAAGAGATATAATTTATAGGAATGTGCATCTGCAGAATATTATATTTACTTCAAATTTAAAATTGTTTTCTAGGAGGCACTGGATTGATGCCTCCACTGATGGGATGTTAGTAGATATCACAACTTAATTACCAATTAATTAGCACTATACTTAGAGGCTTGCCTGAAAGATGATTATTCAAATTTGCCTAATATCAAACCTACGTACAGTTAGTGAGAACTCATAATTAAAAAAGGCAGAATCTATATCGTACATGTATAAGGGGGTTCGCTACTCTATATGAAAATAAAAAGGATTTCAAATAAATGTGATTTTTTGTTAAATAATTTAGGTGAAAAAAAATGATAGGTTGATGATCTCGTTTTTGAGCAATAAATGATTGAAAATTTGGCGGGAAACTGAACTCCTCGGATTTTTCATAGGATTACTTTAGCAAGCTTTAACCACGAACGACTGTGACAAAATAAATGAAATTTATATAATTTTTCACAGAATGCTCATAAAGATGTATAAAACGAAATTATGGGAAAAATTAAGGGGGACCATAGGCAAAAAAAATCATAATGCTTTTAAATGATAAAACCAGAGAATTACGAAAAACTGACAGAAATCCCAAAACATGAGGAGAGAACTTCCTTACTGCACATTTTGTACCGAAATAACTGTTGTCTTGTATCGAAGCTACAAATTTACTTTTGAAAATACTGCTATTTAGTTCCAAAATTACTCTAATTTTAAATAGTATTAAGTAGTATTCATTTCAGAAATTAGAGTCAATTTAGTTCGGAATTTACTGTAGATTGACCACTCTGTTTGGTAATTACTCCCATTTTTCATCAGTAATGTTTAAAGCTAATGTTGTTAATATTTTTACCGAAGCTTTTGTAATGCAGTATTGACTACTGTAAATTTGAGATGATAGACAGGTGGCTGACTTTTTTTATTGACTACTGTAAATTTGAGGTGATGGACAGGTGGCTGACTTTTTTTATTGACTACT
>MJUU01033585.1:3272-32110 GCA_002080025.1 Modiolus philippinarum | reverse complement strand
GCCATAATTCTTGCCATTTTCCAAGGTGATGGGAAAATCCCCGATTGAGGAGAATAATTAAATAGAAAAAGAAGAGGCTCACAAATTGAATCGGCGGTTCCTTTAAGCATGTGATGGCTAAAAGTGTCACTTCCGCTTGCTTTGCCTAATTTTAATTTTTTTGATATGTCCTTAAAGTCTTGTTCGGAAATCACAATATTGGAGAGTGATGAATTTGTACGCTTAGTAATTTGTGGGACATTATTTCCACTATCATCGCGAGAAGAAATTGAACAGAAGAACTGGTTTAATAAATTGGCTTTACTCTTATCGTCATACACATATTCGTGGAGATTAGTATCAAACAAAGGGGGTATAGAATAGTCGGACTTGGACCCTTTCATTAATTTTTTAATGAGGGACCAGTGAGCTTTGGAATCGGTTACAGATATTGAGTCAATTATTTCGTTGGCACTTAAATAAAATTGTTCGCGGGCATATTTAATCATATTATTTACTCCGTTACGTTGGTCTTTATACTTTTGACGTCGAAGTTTTAGCTTTTGCATGCAATCGATCACGAACTCTCAATTCTTTTTTTATTTCAGTATTGAACCACGGTTTATCTTTTTGTTTGACCGAGACTGTCCTGGAGGGTATACACTGCTTGACAAATTCTAAAAAAGTATCCGTAAATTTTATGACCATTGAGTCTATATCTTGGCAACAATTGAGAGTTGTTTGCCAATCATGGTCGTTTATAGTGATCATGTATTGAATTTAACCATTAATTTCAAAGACAAATTCTATATATAAATTCTAAACACATACTTTCCATTTTCAGAGCAGATGGTTTGATCCCTTAATGTGATGTTGAAATATCTCCAGATGTTTGGTTATATTAAAATTCTAAGCATGAAAAAAGAAAAAAGATCATTCTCTTTTGACCATTTACGCTGAGGGTTTTGTTGATAATAACAATTCTATGAGTATTTTTATGAAAATGATTAATGTTTAAAACGTAGACTTATTGTTAAAACATCCTTTTAAATGAAGAAACTTTGCAACAAAATGCCAACCTCACTAATTTTGACAGAAAAATATAGAAAGAACAAACGATGCGACAATTACAAAAAGACAAGACAATAACGAATATAGAGAAAAATGCTAGAAAAACACGGAAAAACAATGAAATAAAACATAAAACTCAAAACTAATGCACTTGTATTTTGAAGTCTCATAGGAGCTGAGAGTAAATTCGGGTGATGACGAATCTTTGACAATTGTAAACTCTAAATGGACAATTTTCTATGTTTGATAGACCAATAAACAATGAAAGGATATGGAGTAAATACACATGAGACAAAGTCTCTACAAATACACGGTAAAAAGCAATGGAACAATGCTTTTATTGTTGTTCTTCATCTTGAAGCCACCATGAGGCCTTCCAAAATTAAATATGCTTATACCTCATAGCGATTTCAAAACGGGCCGCTGGCACCGGTTTAAGTGGAATTCATTGCTAGAGTAGATGTCGAGCAACGCTACATTAATGTTTTATGATTTATGTATGCGGGATCGTCAATTTTTGTTTTAAATCGGTTTGGACACTAGGAGTTTTTGGTGCCAATTAACCGGTTTCAACCTACTCCTGGCTTTTGTAAGTGCCGGTACCAAGTCCGGCTGTCCCGAGTTCCTATCGTTATTTACATTTATTTTTTGTCTTATTTGTGTTTTTTCTGTGTAGTTGCCTGGCAGATTGTAGCATGTAATTGTAATTTTCAGCCATTGTAGATGTTTACTGTTATCCACTTTATTATATTTGACATTCATATCACTAAATATATTCTGGAATACACATACTTTTTCTGCATTCGGTCAAAATGCATTTAAACCTGAATCAAATATCCCCCAAAAGAGCACATACAGTCTATCTTAAAGTCCCTATCGGGTATATAAAGCAAAAAGTCTTGAAATATGTTTTTAACTTATAAAATTCTAAAGAGGTAAGAAAACAAAGACTATCTTTATATAGACTTATATTTACTTTTATATTCCAAGCTTCCATTACACGAATTCTAAATTGTACTTATTTAACATGAAGTCATAATACAAAACAATCAGTACTAAACAAATGAATTGATTTTTTTTAATATCTTATTGATAAGTGATAATGCATCAAAAACATTTTTCTTCAAATCAAATAAATACTTCAAAATATATAAAATGAGGAGGTTCCATGTTAAGGTAGTAGACCCGGGGTTACCAAAAATTTTTCACAAATTTAATTTTCTTTAATTTTGAAGTATAAAACATATTTTTACTGATATACTGATTAATATTGAAGAGTTCTACCGTAAGAGTTTTAATGTATAGTTCACAGAATCACCCTATCTTAGGAGTCTTAAATATTGGTATTAGAAAACACCACGAGGCATATAATTATACTACTGTTCTGTATATCAAAAATGATGAATGAAACTGCTCCAAAGAAACTTACAGACTTAAAAACAAGATAACAATGATCATAGGAATGCATTAAATGTTGATTTGTAGTACAAAAGAAATTACATCATAAAAACTTTGTTGAAAAAATAGCCTCTAAATGAAAAACTATATATAACTGAATTTTTCCCAAAAACTGGGAAATGAAAGAGCATCTACTTATATGATTTGTATCAAAATTTCTTAAAAAATTCACCGTACAATTTTTTTCAACAATATTAATATGAAAACTTTATGAAAAGCCTTAATATTCCTTACATCTGAGCGTCAAGTAGAAAGTATTGCCTCCCTTACCAAAATTTCCCCCCAATTTTGATATTTTAAGATACCACTCAAAACTTGGATATTCTAATGCAGGCACCACGAAGTGCTTTATTAAAGGAGTATTGTTGTATATTAAAATTGATATGTTATTTCTATTTATGATAATTAATCATTGGTTTTGTAATTTCCAAATGTTATTCTGACCACCTGTTTATAGTGCATACATCTCACTATTTTATAATGCCAAGTTTCTTACAATCGACTTGATTTGTCTATATGTTGTAAATGTCCTCTAGTTTGAGACACTAGTACTTTTATCGGGCAACGGATGACATTGCTGTAAGAGCCCTTGTTTAGTTTAATTTATGTTTGTTTGCGATCCCTAACCCATAACAAAAAACAAAAAACAAAAACAAAAACAAAAAACAAATATAAGATGAATATAAGAAGAAGAACGGCAATGAAAGCGGTGTTTACCATGTATTTGTAGAGAGTTTTTCTTATGTGCATTTACTCCATATCATTTCATTGTTTATGAAAAATGAAGCGTTGCTCAACATCTAGCAATGAATTCGTCTCAAAGTGGTGCTAGGTACAATCTTGAACTTAACATGAGGTGTGAGCTGGAGGCCGTCTTCAACTTAATATGAGGTATTAGTAATGCTCATTGTTGAAGGCTTCATGTTGATTTCAAAATGACAAACAACAATAAAAGCGTTATTCCATTGCTTGTTTTTGCCATATATTTGTAAGGACTTTGTGTCATGTGCATTTACTCAATGTCCATTAATTGCGAAAATTACTTTGCTTGCCACAAGCGTATTATTGGTTTAAAAATATTAACGAGGAAGCTGAATTTAACATATATTTGTACAGTGAAACCTCAACCTAAAATCTGAAGAAAATCTCAATCTAACAAATTATTAGTAATTTTACTTGTCACATAAATAATATTTTCAAAATTTTGTAAATCTACATAAAAGATCTTTGTGTGTTGTAACTGTGTAAAACCGACATATAATCTCAGCAATTGCTGTGCAAAATATGTCTATATCCGCTGATTTTTATGAAGGTTCATATTATGTAATATTATGTAATCATGTTTACTTCTTGTTATCATCTTTTTTTTTTCTAGCTGCAAAACAACACGGAAGAGGCGTTAAGAGAATTATTATGTCAGATTATTATATTGTACAATGTGATTGATAGTAGATACGGTGATTTTTACAGCATTGGCAACCGACATAAATTTAAAAATTTGTGAAAAATTTTTCGTTTATCTGAATATGTCTTTTTCAAGTCTTCTCCAGATGAATGACAGCACAATCAATATATTACCATTTAAAACGCTTTCTCGAACAAACATTTTATAGGAGAAATTCATTTTCTCATTCTTTTGATTTCTGAAAGGGTATATATATATAGCCGATATTATGCCGTCTCAACTCGAATTGCTGGAAAACTGATATTTACTACAGTAAAAAGTGATATTTCCTTTCTAGTATCCTGAAACTATTTCAGTCATAAGATGACCGGAAGTAGGATTTACATCTGACTATGTCCTCCATGTTCCCATGCAAATTAAGTCGTGGAATTTGCCCATTTAATATATGGACGCTACCCAATCAAATAACATTACAAACTCAAATGCATTCAAATACTTATTTCTAGACTGAATTACGACCGAACTACAGCAGTATTGCTATCAATTATAATCTTTAAGACGTATGCTTTCATACTTGCTTCAATTCAAATTGAGTCAATACAGAACAATATACTTGTGTTCAGTCATTTTAATACTAGTTTTCCACATTATAAAAACAATTATGACATGCTTATCTAGGAAATAAATTCAAAACTATTTGCAATGTGTAAACACTGCCATATTAGATTGCAAGTATAAATCATCGCCCCCTGTTGGTTATATCTTTTAGAGATATACTAGCGATCCAAAATGGGCGAAATATAACAACTTCATTATGTTTTGGGTTTTCCATTTATAAATCATATTTGACATTTCTTTTTTGTTTGACACAGTTTTCTTATAAAGCACCGAACAGCATGATTTGTATTGTTTAGTTTATAAAATCAATATTTCTTTTGTAATCATTATATTATTGGTTGATTCTTATCCCCGTGATTTCAAATTGCTATTAATTGGTAAGCAAAATATGACATTCTAATAAACATGCCATATTATAAGGAATATTCCCAGCGTGCATCCATTTCAAAACAAATTTTCAATGCACTAGCTACTAATCCTTTTCTATGCTTGTCTTTCGCATCAATAACCAGTTTAATAACATCTTAGTTGACTCCCAGACATATCAGTTTCTATAAAATCCTTCTGTTTTGAGAACATGTACTTTGAAAAAGTACCATTGTGCTTTCCTCTTTAAATTTTCAAAGATCCAGTATATCCTTCGTCAAGACTCAAAATGAAGAACAAAGGAGTAGGATGACTATTTCTTTTTTCCCCACTTACATTTGTCTTAGGAACTGTTGATCGAGGATCTTTCAGTGTTGGAAAATTAAAAGAATAAATCAGAATTTCATTTTGGTACGTGGTTACAGGTGATACATACTCGATTTGTTATAAATATTTATGCTTATGCAAAAACAACAGACTTTCAAAGTATTCCCATCATTTATTTTACATCTACTTAAAAACCAGCCATGAAGTAAACATATTTTGGTAAAATAAAACAGGCCAATGACTGTAGCCATCGTAGTGAATGGAATATTACGACTAGATTATTCGGGTTACTCAAATACAGTCAATATAGGGCCTTCTCGATCTCGCTTGACGGGGGGGGGGGATATTGTTCACCTCTTGTTGAAGACCCTCAGGCGACATCAAGATGTTGACAGGAATTAAAAGCCCTGTCCTTGATAAACTGGAGTTTTCAATGTATCGTGTGCGTTTTTGTCACATGTACATTCACTCCATTTCCTTTCATTTTTCCTATTCAAAGTTATTCAGTAGTGCGCATGTAAAATATATTAAAAAAAACTCGCCTTTATTATAAGATGATAGCTTCCTTTATGAATATGAGATTTTCTTCATAAATATTGATTAACTGTCTTCCATTAAATAAATGTAGATATAAAAAAGTATAACTTTAAAATATGTGATGAAAAGAACTATGTGGAAGCCTTATGTTTCAAGAATCTTATGTATTATTGTTTATTACACCAATATCCATTACTAGGGTGGAGCTCTAAGTCATCCCAGGGTAAGGTAAACCGACAAAGACGTATACCATTTATCTATTTTATTATTACTATTATTGTTTTTTTGTTTGTTTGTTTGTTTTTTTTGTTTTTGTTTGTTTTAATGTTTCAAAGTAACATCTGGAAAAAAAATTAATTTCTGGAATATTGTGGTACGGTATTAATAATTGATAATGTAAGGCTTCCTTTCTAATAACAGACTTTTACAGGCTAATTACACCTAATGATAATCTCCCACATTCATGAACTTTTCAATACTAATCTATCAGCAGTCTTCTTTATATAGGACTTCAACCAGCGATTCAGCCATTTTAGTGCAGAAATTTATTTTAGAACTGCTTTTGTTGTGACAACCCTACATCAAGGCTTCGTCATAGTATTTGACAAAGTTTAAGACGTTCGTGTGATTTCAAAAGCTGATTAGAAGCACGCGTGGATGATATCATTACAATTAAAGAATATATCATTGCATCAAAGATTCGGTTGTCAGGCAATTTGCTGGTTCGTTCAACATCTCCTTTTCAAAAGAGTAAAAGGTAAAGCCAAATAAAGAATTTAATATATTGAAGTTTAAAGCACTGTTTTATTTTTGTTGCACAATGCTTGAAAGCATAAAATATCCAGTATACAACTCATTTCGTCGAGATTTTTGACGGAAGATATAATCTTTGTTTCTAACTTGCATACCGTCTGTAATCGATACTTTGGCGATTTTATTTTATTTATCTAATACGAACATTTTTTTGTCAATCTATATTGAAATCTGGCAACAACGTATATCCTCCTGACAAAAATTATTCCAAAAAAGATATATATAAAATAAAATGTGACCCCCCCCCCCAAAAAAAAAAGATTAAATGAAAAAAAATTGTTTAGTGGTTAAAGAAACATTATATGGTATAAACTAAAACAAATTTCCTTGCAATACAATCAAAACTAATTACAACCAAAAAATAATATAACATAGCCTGTAAATAAACCTAATAATGGTATATACTTGACTTACTTGATTTATTTCTGTTTCTCATTGAGGAGAGCCGGGCCTTTCACAAGTTCACACAATTGGTCTCTTTCCTCTGTGGCTTTGGCTGCTTCATTCCATGAAGAGAATCCCAGCTCTTTTCGTTCTCATTCGATAGTCCTCCACGTTTCCTTGGGCCGACCTCTCTTTCTTTTCCCATCTGGTTTCCAGCTGACGGCTATCTTTGCGTGCCTGGTGTTTCCCATCCTCAGTACACGTCCCAACCATTTCCTTCTTCTTCATTTGATTGTGTCGCTAGTTTTCTCAAGTCCTGCTCTTTTCCTGACTTCTTCGTTTGTAACTTTCTGTGGCCAATGAATTTTCTGAATTCTTCTTAAGCTTTTGTGTAAGAAGGTGTCTACTATGCGTTCGTCATCTTTTGTCAATTTCCATGTTTAACTTCCATAGAGAAGGACTTATATGATGTTAGAATTGAACAGTCTAAATTAAGTTCTTTTGGATATTTGACTTTTGTTCCATATCGGTGTCAACTTGTTATATGTCATTTTGGCAAGGCCAAGTCTTCTTCTGATGTCTTCATTTGTTCCTCCGGTGGTATTAAGTAAGGAAAGTAAGGAACCGAGATATGTAAATGATGTGATGTCATCTATTTCTTTCCCATCTGTGCTGATGATTGGTTGTTTGTTGCTTGTATTCATCCTCATTACTTTCGTCTTTTTATGCGTTGATTTTCAAGGCAGTTGATTGAGCATGTTCACTGACATCGTTGAATTTGTGCAGTAGCTGTTCTTTAGTGCTTGAGATCGAAGCAATATCATCTAGTAGTCTAGATCGTCTAGTTTGGTTGTAAAATTCCATTTGCTTCCTGTGTTGTTTTCTGCTTTAGACTTTCTCATGACCCAGTTTATTACCCTGAGAAATAGGAAGCCGAACATGTTGCAGCCTTGTTTCACACCTGATCTGATCTTAAACCAATCTCATGTTCTACTTGATGTCATGACTGCAAACTCATTATCTAGATACATGCATTTAATTAGTTGTATCAGTTTGTCAGGGATGCCGTAGTGTCTCATGATCTTCTACAGAGTTTCTTGATGTATACTGTAGAATGCATTCTCGGTATCAATAAAGCATATGTAGAGGTATGAATTCCATTCAACAGTTTGTTCGATGATGTTTATTAGGATAAAGATTGTTCTTTTGTACCTCCCCCTTCCCTAAAACCTGCCTGCTCTTTTCAAGATTTTCAAGATTTCAAGATTTTCGAGATTTTCAAGATTTTATTTCACTCAAGTCAGTACAAGGACTGCAACAAGAGGCAGTTATTACAATAATTTTCAACTGGCAACCTGAGCAACATAAATCAATAATATAATACACAAAGTTTCAATGCATAAACTATTTGAATTAAAATACATAGTTTCAATTAATAAATGACGAACACACATAATTAATGATAATTCAAAAAATAAACAAATAGATATATACAATATAAGCTAAAGTACATATGACATACATATGACATACTTCTGACGAAATTCGTTTGATGATGATTTTGCCCAGTATTTTGGATAACGTTGGTAACAGAGTAGTGCCTCGCCAGTTTCCACAGCATGTAATGTCCCCTTTCGTTGGTAGTTTTACAATCAGTCGGACGGTATTTGTTCTTAATTCGATATTTCCTTTAGTAGTACGTGAATTTGCCTTGATGATGTTTTTGTATCTGCTCTCAGTAATTTAGTAGTTATGCGGTCGATTCCAGATGATTTTCCATTTTTGAGCTCTTTCATGATTGCGTTGATTTCATTTTAAGTTTTATGCTAGATATTAATAGGTAATGCTTCGATGTTGTCATTTACTACTTCTGCTGGTTCTGGAGGTTCAGGTATGTTCAGTACCTCGTTGAAATGCTCCTTCCATCTATTCCTCACTTCCCTATCTCTAGTTAGGAGTGCACCATTCCTATCTTTTACACGTTCCATTTGCTTTGGTTTATCTTTGCAAAGTGTCTTTGTTATGTCATATATGACTTTCATGTTGCCTTTACTAGCAGCTGTTTCCACTTCAGTAGCAAGATCTTCAAACCATTGTTTCTTGTCTTTCTTCATACTCTTTTTCACTTCTTTTTCTCACTTTTGAGACAGAGCAGTTCCTATTTTTAGCGGTGTGAGATTTCCTTTTCTCACCCTACCTGTAGTGCTTTCTATGTATCCAATGCCTGGGTGAGATTTTTCCGTCTCACCCACCCATTTTCCGTCTCACCCACCCGCCTGGGTGAGAACACTTACACGATCTTTTTCCCGCGATTTTTGTATCTGCTTGACATTCATAATGCACTTGTCTTTATGTTTTTCCTTTTTAGATAAGCACATTTTCAAACAACGTCGACTTATAAAACTGTGTCTTTAACTCTTGACACCTATTATATGTACCGGATAATTCTAAAAATAACGTTATACTCAACATTCAAAAATCCCGCTTGAATCTTATGACGTCATAAAAGGGGACGTAACTCCCGTAAGTAAACAAAAGTGGGGAAGGTCAAATTTCAGATCAACGATTTCAGTGTATAAGTAGACACAAATGAAAAGCCACAATAAGCCAAGTAAATAATTGTGTAATGTATTATGTTTTGAATTATTTAGTGTCAACAGAAATCCAGCGTATATGCTTAGTAGTACAAAACATGATGTCCAATGTCAAAATGAGCAACTGCCCGTTCGTGTTGGCAGGGTGAGAAAACAAATCAAACACGGGTATGTGTGCGAGACAAGGTAAATCTCACACACCCTCGGGCAAGATTAGGTAGTCTCTGACTCGGCAAAGCCTCGTCAGAGACAACCTTAATCTTGCCCTTGGGTGTGTGAGATTTCCTTGTCTCGCACACCCACCCGTGTTAGATTCATATTGTCTTACACTAGTGTAAGACAAATAAATCACGTGCAGTTCACCGGCAAATATTGTGCTCATTAGGGTCTGTAGTCTACATTTGTCCTCATTAGTGATCATGAGTGTAATTAATCTACGTATTATAAAATAATTATATGATTTGAAATGAAATTTCCATTATAAGAACGAGAAAAATCGTCTTTTAAAATATGGCGCGCTCGGGTATACATTCCTGATTTTATGACGTTGCAAAAAGGGACATAACTCCTTATGTAAACAGACGAAAGGGGATGATATTTTTGTGTGGATTTAAGTATATTTTAGGGTGAATACAGTGAGAAATAAAATCAAACACCAGTGGAAGGGCGAGACAGGAGAATCTCAGACACCCTCGGGTAAGATTTCAATCATCTCGGACTCAGCAAGCTTCGTCCGACACTGGAAATCTTACCCTTGGGTGTCTGAGATTCTCCTGTCTCGCCCTTCCCCTGGTGTTAGACTCTCAATGTCTTTGTCACAGTATTGTTGACGTAGCTGATCTCTGACTCTTTCCGATCTTGTCCGGTTGATCTTGTTTTTTAGAGATTTATTTCATCCACAAGTTTTCAGCTGCCAGCCCTTATCCAATCTTTACTACCCTTCTTTCTTGGACCTATGATGTTCTGTGCTGTTTAGTTGTATACGTTTTTTAAGTTGTTCCAGTGATCGTCAATGTCTTGATCTTCTAAATCAACTATGGCATTGAATCTGTTCTTCAGTTCTATTGAAAATCTTTCTCTTACTGCTGTTTAGTTTGCATGTTTCTTATCTTCTGGATGTTATAGCTTTTCTTTCGACTTTAGCAACTTTAGCTTGAGTTTTTTAACCAGTAGTTCATGGTCGCTTCCTACATCAGCGCCTCTCATGACTCACGTCGCTTATATATGGTATATGCACGGTCAATAAATTTACAGACTGTGTAATAATATGAAACAGCCTGTTAGTGACCTAATATGGTATATGTGTTGTGTACAAGTTATGATTTTGTACAAGTTATAACTTGTACAGAAATACTGTACAAGCTGAGCTGACATCCACACCTACTTGACATTATTGAAAACTAGACATTTGCAACAGATTTGAAAAAAAAGACATTTGTGCTAAGAAATTCAACCCTTATACTAATGTATTTAGCAATTTTCCAAAACAAACATCAAATAAATAGAGTAAAATAAGGTTGTAAACTTTACTATGCTTATCTTAGAAAAAAAAGAATTGTTTCATGGTAAAATGCACTTATTTTTAAGTCATGGTGATACAGTAACATTGAATCAGTTATGGTGATGTTGAATATATGTTACAGTGAATTTGTAAAATTAGTGATTTTGTAAAATCCCTGAAATAATTAGTGATTTTGTAAAACCACTTACCATTTTAGTGATTTTATAAAATCCCTGAAATTGTCAGGGATTGTGTAAAATCCCTGAAATTATCGTTAGGGATTTTACAAAATCACTGATTTAACATTTTAAGTAGAATGTTAAATTTTTAGGGGAAGATGTTGGTGTATTTAAATAAATTTACAAACAGAAGTAATTATTATAGGTGTACAAAACTGAAATATATTATCAGTTTTCTACCCTAAATACCGTAATTTATATAAAACTAAATTTAAGAAATCATATTGTGAAAATATTTCTGATTACATTGAAAATTTGCACAATCAAAGTCAGAATGATGTGCAGTTTAATTGTTTATTTAGGCAATATTCTAACTTATAATTTCAAAAATTAAGAATGTAAGTAAAACAATTCAAAATTTATGATGACTTTTCCTTGTGTAAATAAAATTCTGACTTCCAAATTTAATTTTCTTGTAGTTTAGGACCAAAATAACAAATAACAAAAAAATTATGGAACAAATTGAATTCGAAAACCTGAGATAATCATTCTGTAGAGAAGTGAAAAGTTTGTTATTCACCTGTTTTATTTGTCATAAACTTGAATAAAGTAAGTTCAGGAAGGCCAAAAATAATCCAGATATTTTCATGGATTCATCTGAATTAATGAGATTTCAATTGAGTCGTATTATATTCTAACGTGTCAGTGGTTATTTATACTGTATCTGGATACAGGAGACAGTCACATATCAAGTATCACTGAAATTCCACTTTAAAACCTGTTTTAATTTGAGCACGGGCGGGTGAATTTTATGTTTTATTTTGTATCATTTATGGACAATGCTGTAAATTTTGAAGAAAATGACCATAATTTTGCAAATATCAAATTAACATCTTTTTGGAAGTGGTTGAAAAAAATCGGAATATTTAGGATATTTTTTTATCATGGACTAAACAGTGATGTACATTGCAAGATGACCCATGTACAAATTTTCGTACAAAATAATAGTAGTTGCATGTTTTATTCTAAAGTTATATGTTGATAGCTTAATATGTGTTTTCATACTTTTAGCTTTAAGAGAAAAAAAACAGCTCACCGTTTCATTACATTGATTCCAGAGCCATACTGCATCGAACTTAAAATTCTCTGAAATTCTGAATAATTAAAAACTTTAAGTTCGGTCCAATTAATTACTAATGTTGATTTTTTTTTAATGTTTTTATCTAAAGTAAGGATATTTGATATATTTACCTTAAGATGCTAAATATTTTAAACATTTTGTTTGCTATAAAATATCTGAAAATCATTTTACAAATTCCCTTAATATGACCAGGGAATCAGTAAAATAATGATTGATTTTTTCAGTGATTTTGCAAAATCCCTGGTTTTAATTAGGGATTTTACAAACCCACTGACCAGTTTAGTGAATTTTCAGTGATTTTACAAATTCCCTGATTTTACAAATTCACTGTAACATATACATTAAGTTTTTTTGAAACATAGAATTAATTTGTCCGAGTTCTCGATCAAATGAAGGAACTGTCAATTTTGACAACTTGTACTAAATTTCTGTACATGTTATAACTTCTACTAACTTACAACTTGTACACAACATATACACTGTCAAGAAAATTTATATCGGACAAGAGCATAGCTCGAATCCCTATATATTATTTACTGGCCGTTTCATTTTATCACACAGTCTGTTAATTTACTGACCGCGTACATACCATATTAGGTCACTAACAGACTATGTAATATTATTAATTGGTCGAAATTTGTTTTGCTTCCATTGCAAGGAAATTTGTTCTATTATGTTTCTTTAACCACCAAACATTTTTTATTCAAGAAAACGTGCCTTATGTTGGGCTTACTGCGGATGCCTAACAAACGATCACGTGAAAATTCCATTGTTACCGTCACATTAAAATCGCAACGAACTCGAAACTTCAGTATTAAGAATTGATACATCTCCTGAGGGGGTATAAATTGAAATGTTACTTTGAAACACTTCAGTTCTAGCAAAATGCTTCGCCTTTTTATTTTTACAAAAAAAGAGGAATACTCATTTTTTTCATATGTATAGTGGATAATGAAATTTTATAGAATCACACCTTTCCATTTTTTAAGATTTATATTGAAGTACAAAAAAAATCAATCAAATTACAGAAGTCTATGCTGTAAGTTATCTCACTTTACAAATAATTGAAACGGGGTTATCTCTATTACAAAAAAGATCCGATTTTTATAGGTTTTTTAAAAATTATTTTAGATATCAGTGTAGAAAATACTCCTGTTGATGCAATCATTTTTATTTAGTGGATACCAGAAAATGATTTTTTTTCATGTTGTGTGACTGAAAAATACATTTTAAGTAAATTATTGATTGATTGATGTTTTCAGCTCGTAGCGAGGCTAAATCATACGTAACGCAAAAGTACTTCTTGATCAATGTAAAAAAGTTCTCTCCTTTAACCTTAGAATATTAATTTTTGCATTAAATTGTAGTTATGCAGATAGCCATTTTGACGAATTATGTCTTTTCAATGCAGATAAAATCCAAATATGTTTTTGTATTACTACCTTTATTTTGATTAATGCTCTTTTAAACGAGATTCTGAAACTTTGAAGTTGAAAGTTTCAAGATAAAACAGGTTTTTAAGGCCGGCACCAAAGTACTGACTTACTAGGTTGATGAGTACCCCCCTTGACCTAACAGTCCACCAGCAGAGGTGCCGGCTCAGTAGAATTAAATTACCCAAATCACCGAAGTTATTACAAATTATATTTCTGCGGATAGCAATTTTGACAACTTTTAAATCCTCAGAAAAGATAAACTAAAACATTTGGATGACCACAAACCGGAATGTATAAAAGCTGATAGAGAGCAAATAGCAACTAGGATCTAATACCTAAATACCGAAGTTACTCTGAATTTAGTTTCTGCAGATGCGCATTTCAACAACTTATTTCTCATCAGTGCAGATAAAATCTAAACGTTTGGAAGACCATAAACTCAAAGATGTTTAAAAACTGATAGAAAACAAATAACCAATATGATATAAATGTACAGCCAAAATCAGCTAAGGACAGGGCTTTGCATGAGAGACATACTCCTTAGTTTTCAACAAAAGTTACAAAAATTTAGATATTGTAAGGGTCCAAATAGAATCGGCGTTCGGGTCAACACTGAAGTACTGACTTCTTGGCTGGTGAATACATTCGGGGACTAAAAGTCCACCAGCAGTGGCATCGATCCAGTGGTAAAAAAAAACTAAATACCGAAGTTACTGTGAATTTAGTTTTTGCATATGCGCATTTCGACAACTTATATCTTTTCAGTGCAGATAAATCTAAACGTTTGGAAGACCATCAACTCAAACATGTTTAAAAACTCATAGAGAACAAATGACGAATATGATCTAAATGTAAAGCCAAAATCACCTGAGGACAGAGCTTTGAATGAGAGAGATACTCCTTAGTTTTCTAAATATAAAAAGCCAGACTTACCTAACGACAGAACTTTGCACTAGAGGGATACTGCTTAGGTTTCAAAACATTTTTTCTCAAATTTAGTTATTGAATGTTACCAAGTAGATCGGTTTTCAAGCCAGAACCGAAGTGCTGACGTCTGGGTTGGTGAAAACCCCCGGTTACAAGCTGACCACCAGCAGAGGCATCCACCCATTGGAAATAAATAACACAATACCTAAGTAACTGATTTTGATCTTGATATCAGTTTTTAAATTTAAATGCATTTCAATAAAAACTTGTTGAAATTGTTGCAATCATAATAAGTTTTTGATCTCTATCAACTTCTACAAATATTTAGATTTCTGGAATTCCAATGGTTAATTTTATCTGCACTGAAGAGACAAAAGTTGTCGAAATGGCCAAAAACTTCGGTGTTTTATAATTTAATGCTTTTGTAATCTTTTGTTACACGTGCGCTTTATATACACTGCATGAAATGAGAACGATTTGTGCAGTAGTTTTCATGTGATGAAACTCGTCAAAAATTCATGTGAATTAAGCTTGTGCATTTATTTTTGCACACTTCATATGAAATTCCTGCTATAATATTTTATTAAAACAATGGAGTGATACGGAGGAAATGCACACGCTTTTATTGTTGTTCTTTATGTTAAATTCACCATGAAAACTTCAACAAAAAGCTGTTCCCTTACCTCATAGAAAGTTCAAGGCGGCCCTAAGCTCTTGTAGCGGAATTAATTGGTAATTTTCGAACAACGCTTTATCAATGCTCTTGATTACCCATAGATGATGGGTCGTCAATGAACATAAAATTAACTTGCAAAGTGTTCTTACAACTGGTGTCATCTGATGCCCCAAAAAAAGACTCTCAGAAGACAATCACAACTAATTAATAACCATAGGGCACTGGTTGAGTCAATTTTAATTTGTAATTTCTGTTTCTGTGCTTTGTATCTGTGTAACGTCATTGTTTTTTGTGTCTAACGTCATTGTTTTTTGTGTCTAACGTCATTGTTTTCTGTGTTCTCGTTTTGGCCGTGTCTTTGGACTTCTATTTTTGTAAATTTCTCTCCTTTGTTCCTACGGTATTCTACTGCCGTTGTTTTAAAAAAAACTTGGCAGAATATAATAGTGAGATGTGGGCACTAAAACAGAATGGTCAGAGTAACATTTTGGAAATTAAAAAATATGATGCCAAAACATGAAAGTATGATAGTATATTACAAAAATATGATGCCAAAACTTGTAAGTATGATAGTATATTAAAAAAATATGATGCCAAAACTTGAAAGTATGATAGTATATTACAAAAATACAATGCTAAAACTTGTAAGTATAACAGTATATTACAAAAATATGACGCCAAAACTTGAAAGTATGATAGTATATTACAAAAATATGACAATAAAACTTGTAAGTATGATAGTATATTACAAAAACATGACGACAAAACTTGAAAGTATGATAGTATATTACAAAAATATGATGCCAACACTTGTAAGTATGATAGTATATTACAAAAATATGATGCCAAAACTTGTAAGTATGATAGTATATTACAAAAATATGACGCCAAAACTTGTAAGTATGATAGTATATTACAAAAATATAACGCCAAAACTTGAAAGTATGATAGTATATTACAAAAATATGATGCCAAAACTTGTAAGTATGATAGTATATTACAAAAATATGACGCCAAAACTTGAAAGTATGATAGTATATTACAAAAATATGATGCCAAAACTTGAAAGTAGGATAGTATATTACAAAAATATGATGCCAAAACTTGTAAGTATGATAGCATATTACAAAAATATGACGCCAAAACTTGAAAGTATGATAGTATATTACAAAAATATGATGCCAAAACTTGTAAGTATGAAAGTATATTACAAAAATATGACGCCAAAACTTGAAAGTATGATAGCATATTACAAAAATATGATGCCAAAACTTGAAAGTATGATAGTATATTACAAAAATATGACGCCAAAACTTGTAAGTATGATAGTATATTACAAAAAAATGGTGCCAAAACTTGTAAGTATTATAGTATATTACAAAAATATGACGCCAAAACTTGTAAGTATGATAGTATATTACAAAAATATGACGCCAAAATTTGTAAGCATATGATAGTATATTACAAAAATATGATGCCAAAGCTTGTAAGTATGATAGTATATTACAAAAATATGACGCCAAAACTTCTTAGTATGATAGTATATTACAAAAATATGACGCTAAAACTTGTAAGTATGATAGTATATTACAAAAATATGATGCCAAAACTTGTAAGTATGATAGTATATTACAAAAATATGACGCCAAAATTTATATGATAGTATATTACAAAAATATGACGCCAAAACTTGTAAGTATGATAGTATATTCATATGAAATATTATCTCAAGAACAAGTACAACATAACTGAAATGTATAGAGAGCATACATCTCTAGCACGGCGAATCTACATTTTCTGTTATTTATTTGAAAGTTATTGATGTGAATTGAAGAAAAACATACGATAGAACTGATCCGACATTATTTAACATTATTTAAAGGCACAAGTCAGAAATCATTGAGATAATAAACTGTGTGTTGGAAAGAACACCAGTAATTTCTAAATCAAAATATCGGAAGACGATGTCTGTAAGTTGATGCGTTCCTAAACGCTGCAATTTGTATTCAAATTAATTTGTCAACATATGTGGCATTGTGATATTAAGAGTCCATTAGAGTAATGTCAAATTAAAACAGTTAAAATAATGACAGGCACTTAAAGCAATAATTGTTGTGCTGAACAAAATGATTTTTTTTCTTATAGAGCAATTATTCGTCACGTTCGATCAGCAACGAGAGTACATAATAGAGACAACAAATTGTACAGAAATTCAGACCATGCCATAGTTTTACTGAAAAAATACATATAACAACAGAGATTCCATACATACTAATGGAAAACAAAGGGCTACAGCAGCTTTCATTAGAAATGTGATAATGCATCGCAACTTGTGTCTCGTCAATAGCACTAGGGCTGAAGCATAAAAACACATATTGTTCACTAAAAGGATGATTACTTAATTGGTGGAATGTTAGTCCCCGAGGGTATTCACTAAACCAGTAACCAGTACTTCGGCGCTGGTCTGAAAACCGATTTAATTTGGTAACTTGCAATATCTAAATTTTAGAAAATTTTGTTTAAAACTAAGGAGTATCTCCCTCTTGCATAGCTCTGTCCTTAGCTGATTTTGACTTTCATATTTAGATCTTATTGGTTATTTGTTCTCTATCAGTTTTCACTCGTATTTCGATTTATGGGCTTCCAACTGTTTTGATTTTATCTGCACTGAAGAGACATAAATTGTCGAAATGCGCATATGCAGAAACAAAATTCACAGTAACTTCGGTATTTTGTTACAATAATAATTTTAAATGAAAACTTTCTTTATCAATATATATAAGAAATACTTCAAGCATGCAAATCAACCGATTTCAAAATCAACTTTTCCTTATCTTAGACCCTATAATTCTCTGATATTTTTTCAACTTTTAGTTGAAATATAGTTTAACTTTTTCCTCGTTCTTACTTCGGTATTCGTTTGCCGATGTATATTAGTCAAAGTCGTCTTCCATATGCACTTCATAATATAAATGAATAAATTAAATATAAATATTTTCCTCCCATCTTCTAGCGCCAAAAGAACCATGTGGTTAAGACATTGCATTTCAAACAAAAAGCCATACGGTATTGCATTTCCTAGTTTACGTATCCAGTATTCTCATTTTTATCTACGTAGGTTAGGGTCGTAATAAGGGTGGTATATTTTTCTAGAATGCAAATTTTCTTGGAGATATAACAAAGAAACAAGGATATAAACTGAGTACGGGCACATAAAAAAAACAATGAAGACACACATACAAAGATGGAAAACACGAACCAAATACAAAATTAACAACCTGAGTACGGGCACAGAAAACACAATGAAGACACACATACAAAGATGGACAACACGGACCAAATACAAAATTAACAACCTGAGTACGGGCACAGAAAAAAACAATGAAGACACACATACAAAGATGGACAACACGGGCCAAATACAAAATTAACAACCTGAGTACGGGCACAGAAAAACAATAAAGACACACATACAAAGACGGACAACACGGACCAAATACAAAATTAACAACCTGAGTACGGGCACAGAAAAAAAAACAATGAAGACACACATACAAAGATGGACAACACGGAACAAATACAAAATTAACAACCTGAGTACGGGCACAGAAAAAAACAATGAAGACATACATACAAAGATGAACAACACGGACCAAATACACAATTAACAACCTGAGTACGGGCACAGATAAAAGAATGAAGACACACATACAAAGATGAGCAACACGGACCAAATACAAAATTAACAACCTGAGTACGGGCACAGAAAAAAAACAATGAATAAGAACACATACAAAGATGAACAACACGGACCAAATACAAAATTAACTAGTATGTCAATTGTTCGAAGAACAATTGCTAGGTCTTTCCCTGATGTTGCGTCATAATGTTCTAATTATTGATTCATGGATAAAACAAATATTCTACGGTATTTGGTCCATAGACCCAAAACGGTTGGTCCAATCATTTCGTACCCAATGTAACAAATGTAGATCTCAACAAGACACACATTTTCTCCATTACATTTAATCAGCTATCTGTTACGGTTTCCGAATTAATCCAATAACAAGGTCTGAGGTCAAAGTTCAAAGTGACCAATGACCTTTGACCTTGGTATTTTCAGATGTAGAACATATCACCTAAGATGAATGGAAAAGGTTCCAGGCTTCTATCTCAGGCTTCTATCTTATGGTTTGCGGAGGCATAACTCATGAATGGTCCATCGTAGAGTCTTGTCCAAATGTAACGAAAGTCCGTCATGACCTAACAAACATTTTTGCCATTACACTTCTTCAGCCATCTCTTATGGTTTCTGAGTTTATCCCATAACAAGGTTTTTCGGGCTTTGGGCGAAAATTCGTGAACGAAAAAAATTTTCGACCGGTCCCTATTTCTTATCAACTAGACATGGTCAAGATCATTGTCCTAAAGTTTCAAAAGGATATGTCCAGCCGTTTTTGTGAAAATGAGGCAGAAAAGAAAAAAAATAATAATCAGACGAAATACAGAAAGGTCTTTCCCTTGGAAAGGGGAAAAACCTTAATAATAATGGGATAGGGAGGAAATGGAAATGAAACAAAGTCTGTGCAGATACACGAAGCAAGAAAAAAACCATGGGTGAGATCAGATGCACCGGTAGAGTAATAAAGCTTCTCTTGCTTCTTATAAGGCACCTGCCTTATTGAACTTGTCAATTCCGGTGGTGAAGTCAAATTCAGCAAAGGAAAAACAACTTTAGCGGTTAAGGGAAGGATTTGGGTAACTGAATGAAAGAACATAACAATTTATTTTAAATATTTTATTAAGAATATAAAGCAATGTTTTTTTTTTCTTTTATTTTAAAGAATGTTTTGTATAGATTCGGATTTACAAAAACGCAAAAACTGATCGACAAGCATCAGCGATTGAAATAAACAGTTGTCTCTTTGACACATTCCCTGTTCCCCTTCTTTTTTCTACTGTATAATAAAAAATCAACCAACCATATTAAAAAGGTCCACCATGCTACTGATGTCACCCTGTGACCTCAGACGAGAAAGTTATATCTACGTCTGCCATTTTTTATAGAAAAAAAAACATGCATTGGCTGATCAGTAGATGTAATCTATCTTTGATAAGATTTCGACGAAGTATTTTACGACTAACAGCACAAGGTTGTTTTTCAAGAGTAGACAGAATATCATTCTGTAAGAATTCAAATGACGGTGATATGTGAAACAAGTGGAGAAATCAACAACTTCTACATTTCCTAGCTAGTAAAGATATAAGAACTTAAGCGACCTATTTTAATTCGCCTCTGGGTTAGAGAACGCCAATAAACTATACAAGTCTTAAATTCTAGTGTAAGAGAGAAAAAACAGTCTTGCTTGAGGACAGAAGAAAGATGAAACGAAGTGTTCAATAGTTTATAAAAAGTAAGCATTGATTATACATTTAGAAATATCAAAGTAATTTCATATCAGAATGAACTTACATCGTTAAGTTGGCATAGCAGAGTTTCATATTGCGAACTGAACCTGCTCTGAAATTGTTTACGCTGAAAATGGAGTACACTTTCATAACTGTGCCATTCAACTCTATAAAATTGCATTAACTATGCGTCTTAGCTATGTTTATTCTTTCACACATGCCTATATCGCTTATCTGAAAATCGTCCCCTATATTTCGAGATATTTTCATTGTCCATTTTATAGAAAGGACAACTATAAAAAATACATTAACCAGAATACTGCAACATCTGTAGCTATTTCCAACCCTCTCCCATTCAAAAGAATATCTGAGGATTTCTCCTATAATCTGGGTTATGCATTTTGCTGAAAATGCAAATAGCTTCGATCCGATTTTTTTTTCCTTCTCTGGTTTATGCCTTAACCAGATAGACCCTTATCATGCTGTGTCAAAACAGTTCTGGAGATTTGGTTTGAAAAATGGAGATTACCGCATTTGTATTTGCAATAATTGTTTATCTGTTTTATACATTTGAATGTATTTTAGGACTCGAAAGTCGATAATTAGCTATGAATTCCACTCAAATCGGTGCTAGAAGTCCGTACTATGAGGTATGAGCAAAGTTCATTGTTGAAAGCCTCATGGTGACGTCAAGATGAAAAAACAACAATAAAAGCGTTGTTCCATTGCTTTGTTTTACCATGTATTTGTAGTAAGTTTGTCCCATTTACATTTACTCCATATCTCTTCATTGCTTATATTAGACTGGAGATGAAGTCTGGAAAAAGAATCCCTGTGCGAGAGATGTATGCTCTAAATTTCAGTTAGGGAGCAACCATTTGATTTTTATGGGGGGCTATGGTCAAATTTAAAAAAAAAGGCAGGACGGTTACCTATAGCAAAAAAAAAATCCAGGATGACTATGTGGGTTAATCAGGGACAGGCTTGGAACAAAAATAAAAAGCCAGGATAGAAGTTACACATACAAAAAAAAATCCAGGATGAAAAATTTGACCATAGCCTCCCCCCCCCCTAGAAATTAAATGGTTGCTCCCTTATGGTGTACAAGTGCTTGAGGAGATTCCTCCTACGGATGCAGCGTCATACTTACAAATTTGCCTACATCTCATGATTTCATTAAAGCCAAGTTTTCTTACTTTTGACTTTGCCCTGTGATTGTTTACGTGTTGTGATTGTCTTCTGTTAGTCTTTTTGTCGGACAACGGATGACGGATTGAACTTAATTATATAGTTAGATGAAGCAAGATGAAGAACAACAATAATAGCGTTGTACTAGTACTTTGTTTTACCATATATTTGTAGAGATTTTGTCTCGTGTACATTTACTCCATATCCCTTCATCGCTTATACCACACTTCCTTGTACTTTACACATTCAAACTTGTATTCTCTCTGTTTAACAAAACTGATTATCAAATAACTTGCCATTATGTAAAAAACGACTCAGGTGCGAGAAATAACAAAGCAAAATTAAAAATCTTTTATCAATTACTTTTAGAAAATCAAAGTAGCAATAGATATATTTGTAACATAAAATTGAGATATAAAATAGCATATTCAAATCAAATGCAAAACTTTTCAGGTAACAGAGTCTTGAGGTTAAGAATAGTATTACGGAAGGAAATTAGCATTATCACATATTTAGTAGAAATATGAGCCTTTTTGCATGTATAATAATAGCCGGAAGTCAGACCAGGTTATTTGCCCTCAGGGCGAATATCAATATTCGCCCTGTAAATGCATATTGTGCCCTCAAATTTCACTTCCGGTAATCTGTCAATCAAATATTGAAGAATAGTCTGTCTGATTTTTACAGTAATCAAATTAAACTGAATTTTATCCTGTTTATTCTAAAGAACTTAATGTCTTATGTTTTCGTTTCACTTTCCAAACGTTCGCGTGACGTCACGTATTTTTTATTGCCATTTCGCGGGCTTTTCTTATTTTTGCATTTCATTGAAGACAATATCGTGTAAATTATTGTTTTAGAATGGAGATAGCTATATTTTATTTCAGCTTTATGGATGTCAGTTTTCATTTACGGTATACTCGTTGTTCTAGCTCAGTAGTCGCGTCGCCGGGTAAACTCAGCATGCAAATACATCGGAGAACGAATACCGAAGCAAAAGCGGAGAGAACGAAAGGAAATTCTAAAAATAAAAAGATAAATGGCAATTGACATTTAAAACATATTGAGGTGAAATGACTCTATTGAAAAAAAAAGAACGCCCGACAAAACTAAAGCCATGGTTGTGTGAACCTGTGCAAAAAGTGGTCGCGGCTCAAGAAGGGCAATTAACGTTCACAAAGCCTACTATACGATACAATGGCCTTCTGTTTCAACAGCTGTCACCTATACGGATTTTTTATACAACATTATTGTTGGTACGATTATTTAAAGAAATGGCATTAGATACTCAACTTATTTAGATTTGCATTTTTCTTTCTCATCAGATTTAAAATATGTGATAAATAGATCATTACATGTCATTTTCCATGCCGTCCCTGGTATTTGCCCTCGACCCATATCAGCCCTCAGCCTACGCCTTCGGGCTTGATGTTGGAGTCTCGGGCTAATACCAGGGCCGGTATAGAAAATGACATGTAATAGTCTATAAGTATACCTTTATTTTACACAGACAAATTAAAAATCAAGAAGTGTATAAGATACACTTTTGTTGAGATTTGCGAATAAACAGACTCAAAATTGTAATTGACAATTTTTTGTTGAATAGTCACATTCCATAATCTTTCCAATTCAGATTGAAGTTATTTGCACTAATAATGTCAAGGGAAATGATCAAAATATATTCCTGTAACGGTAATCATGTAAAGCTGTGTTCAAAGTGTGTTCCTCTAATTGGTAAAGAAAAGTTTGTTCAAAATTTGTTCCTTTAATTAGTTGGTTGATGTAAACTTTCGTTAATATGTGTTGCGCTTAGTGGTAAATGAAAAAAGTGCAAAATAATCAAATACATCGGCACGCGAATACCGAAGCAAGAACGAGGAAAGGGGAAATTCTAAAGTCATAAATCCAAAATCACGGCAATTCACAGCAATACGAATTGAGACAGTATGACAAAGACAAAACAAATAAACAAAAATGAACAAAAACGCCACAAAAATAAAGCACTAGCAGTGTGAATCCCTATAAAAACTGAGGTATCATCAGGTGCTTCGGAAGGGTAAGCATGATCTGCTCCAGGCGTAGACCGAATTCTTCTGCCTCTATGGTGCAAATATTACCTATTTATCGTTTATCTTTTCTATTTGAACTTTTATTTTTATTTTTATTTTTTTATTTTTGCTGTTGCCTCATAGATAAAAAAAATAGAAATAAAAGTCCAAATAGAAAAGATAAACGATAAATAGGTAATATTTGCACCATAGAGGCAGAAGAATTCGGTCTACTCCAGGCGTGGCACCCGTCACACTGCCAGTCAAAATGTGTTTCTGTAATAGGTTAAAACTTGTAAAACTTTGTTCAAAATGTGTTCCTCTAATGGGTCAGTGTTAAACTTTGTTCAAAACTAGAGGCTCCCAGGAGCCTGTATCGCTCACCTGGCTTACAGTTGCCACAATGAAGCTAACATTTTAATTTATACTGTTGAACTTACGTCTCTCAAACTTTTTAAAGTCTGATCTTGTTTTACTATATTTCTTTGTTGCGCTTTTTTGACAAAAATGTACTTGCTTATGACCACTTTCAACACCAGTTTTGACCAAATTTTGTAAATGGTGGTCAACAACAATTTTTAAAACCATATTTTAAGTTACCAAATCAATATTTATTTGGATACCAAATTTCATTGAAATTGGAAAATGTTGAATTTTCCCGCCTTTTTGGTGGCCATTTTGAAAATGGCGGTCAACAAACAATTTTCAACACAACTTTTAAAGTCGCAACATCAATATCCACTTGGACACCAAATCTTATTGAAATCAGACAATGTTGAATTTTCCCGCCTTTTTTGGCAGCTATTTTAAAATGGTGGTCAGCGAAAAATTCTTAACATCAGTTTTGAATTCACAACATCAATATCCACTTGGAAAACAAATTTCATTAAAAAAGGACAATGTTGAATTTTCCCGCCTTTTTTGACGGCCATTTTAAAATGGCGGTCAACGAACAATTTGAAACATTGGTCTGAATTTGCAACATCAAAACCTATTTGGAAACCAAATTCTATTGAAATTGGACAATGTTAAATTTTTCCGCCTTTTTTGGCGGCCATTTAGAAAATGGCGGTCAACGAACAATTTTCAGTATCTGTTTTGAAGTTGCAACATCAATATCCACATGGAAACCAAATTTCACTGAAATCGGACAATGCTGAATTTTCTCGCCTTTTTGGTGGCCATTTTGAAAATGGAGGTCAACGAACAATTTTATACACCAGTTTACAAGTTTCCACAGCATGGCAAACATGTTAATCAATTTACACGTAACCTTCATCTTCTCTAGTTATGGAAATAAAAGACGACAAAATATGAAAATTTGAAAATTCCATGAAAAAGGGCAACAACTCCTACAAAGATTTTTGGATTTTCTTCAAAATTTCAGGGTGGGTAGATCTTGATATGCTGAACCTTTTTCCAATTTACACTTGACCTCTATCTGTTACACTTTTTGAAATAAAAAAAAGAAATTAAATTTAGAAAATTTTACAGAAAAAGGGCAATAACTCCAACACTAGTTTTCGGATTTTCTTTAAAAATTGCAGGGAAGGTAGATCTTAACATGCTGATTATTTTCACTCCCAATAAAATTTTTGATATCCGTAACGGTTTGAGTTATTTGCAAAAAATGCAATTAACCCCTTTGTTCTTTTTTTTAGTAACAGCACCCATGTTGCTTGGTTTTCGGACTAAATGAACACAATTTTGAAACTGTTTACCCTGATGATGATTCAGGTCAAGTTTGGTAATAATTGGCCCAGTGGCTTCTGAGGAGAAGATGATTTTTTAAACTGATGACAAAAAGTATCAAATTTCTTAAATTCGACCAAAAAAGGGAAAAAACTCCTATATGGGTAGTCAGATTTTCTTCAAAATTTCAAGATGGGTAGATCTTGATATGCTGAACATTTTTGCAATTTAGAGTTGACCTCTATCTGTTATAGTTTTTGCGATAAAAAATAAAGAATATCAAAATTTTGAAATTTTCACGGAAAGAGGGAAATAACTCTAAGACGGGTTTTCAGATTTTCTTCAAAATTGCAGGGCATGTAGATCTTGTCATGCTGATCACTTTTACTTCGTCAGATTTTTGATATATGTAATGGTTTTTGAGTTATTTGCCAAAAACAGCAATTTACCCCTATGTGCTATTTTTAATAACAGCAGCCATGTTGTTTGGTTCTCGAACTAATCGAACGCAATTTTGAATCTAGATACCCTGGTGATGATTCAGGCCTAGTTTGGTTAAAATTGGCCAAGCGGTTTCAGAGGAGAAGATTTTTGAAAAAGTTTACGACGGACGGACGGACGACGGACGCCGACGGACGCCAAGTGACGGCAATACCTCACATGGCCTTTTAGGCCAGGTGAGTTAATAATAACTACATGCATGTGTTTCTCTAAAATGTAATGTAAAGTTTTGTTAAAAAATGATCATAATGTGTTCCTCTAATATGTTAAAACTTGTAAGCTGTAAGTAAAACTTTGTCCAAAATGTGTTTCTTTAATTGGTTAATGTAAATTTTTACCCAAATTGTGTTCCTCTAATAGGTTGAAACTCAAAATGTGGTCCTCTAATGGGTAAATTTAAATCTTTGTCCAAAATGATGACTGTATGTATCTCTAATGGTTAATGTAAAACTTTGTTCAAAATGATGACTATATGTTTCTATAATGAGTTCTGTAAGACTTTGTTTAAAAATGATCAAAATGTGTTCCTCTAATGGGTCAGTGTTAAAGTTTCTTCCAAATGTGTTCCTTAATTTACTGATTATTTATTAGGATTTTGTTTGGTTTTATGCATTTTAAGCATATTTTGAAATTGTGGATTTCCTATATTTGGGTTCTAGTGCTGCTGATGAGGAATTAATTTCCGAAATGGTCATACAGCTCATTAAAAGTATTGCAGTTGGAGTTAATCTCATGTTCATTTACTCCATATCCTTTCGTAAAATATTTAATGTAAACTGTGTTCAAAATGATGACTATGTGTTTCTTAAACGGGTTATGTAAGACTTTGTTAAAAAAATGATCAAAATGTGTTCTTCACACGAAGCAGTCAGAAGTTCGACAACCCCCCCCCCAAAAAAAAAAAAAATTGGAAATGACTGAAATATTTAGATATGATTTCAGCCTGGGATGTTTTTCGGATGTCAGCAAAGCTTGTGATGTAATATATTGACTTAAGGAAAAAAAATGGTCCATCATAGCTGAAATCTTATTATTTATTTAATAGAAAACATTAAATTCATTATTGCAATTCTATTTATGCGAAGATGCCGTAAGATTTTATTTAATATTTTGTTATTTTATTTAAGGTGTCTCAGTGGTATTATCCGCCATTTTTGTCGAATACTTGTTTATTTAGGTTTCATTCAATAAGAAATTTAACAAAATAGTTATTTAAAATGTAAAGAAAAATCCAAAGTATTTTAAATTGTTATTCCTTATTACATTTACAACATTTTCATTGCAAAAACGTGAACTAAAACTCATGAGCTTTAAATATGTTGCTGGATTTACAGAACACAGAAATTATTCAAGGGACATAATTTCATAAAAGAATTTAACATAGATATCACTACAGAAATTAACATGTTGCAATTTATCTCTCTTATTTCAACGGTGACCCCTAATTTTTATTGTGTATATGTAAACTATATACTGATTTCAAAACACATGCAAAGTATGAACACAATCTATAATATATTTTTTCAAGCTATCCTCTCATATAATCATTTTCTTTATCATTTCTATGTAAAATCCTGAAATCTTCAATTTCAGCTTTTGCGCTTAAATGCACGGAGACCCCCAAATTTTATTTTACATTTTGAACAATAATACAATTATGTTTCTACACAGAAAATTTCACCAAATTCTATAATAGGAAATTAATACCCGGCAGATACCTTCATCTATGTTCATTTGGTCTTTTGAATTCACAGTCTGAACTTCGGTAATTAGTTATTTGTTACCACTGGGGCGATGCCTGTGCTGTTGGACTGTTAGTCCCCGAAGGAATTCACCAGCCCATTAGTCAGTACTTCGGTGCTTACCCGAAAGTCTATTCCACTTGGAACCTTACAATATCTAATTTTTCTAAATTTTATTGAAAAATAAGGAGTATCTCCCTCATGCAAAGCTTTGTACTTAGCTGATTTTGACTTTCTAATTTGTTCTCTATCAGTTTTTAAACATATTTGACTTTATGGTCTTCCAAACGTTCAGATTTAATATGCACTGAAAAGACATAAGTTGTCCAAATACGCATATGCAGCGACAAATTTCACAGTATCTTCGGTATTTAGTTATTTAGTTTATCGAATACATTAACAATGACGGGATATAAAGTAAATACAAATGAGTAAAAGTCTCTACAAATACATAAATGATTGTAACTGCATGTGACATAAATAATTAAGGTCTACCCGAGAACCTTCTCGGTAGACCTTATAGTATTTCTTCTGATTATTATTATTATTTTTTTTTTCCGCCAACTTTTAAACTCTTCGGCCCAAAACTGTACGCGACATGTCGAATTGAGCTTTCGCACAAAATACCGGGCAGACATAAACTTTTCGCAGTCGAGGGCCACATTCGGAATTTTGTTCCGTTACGGAGTTCTTCCCCTTTTCACTAAATACCTTGTGATCACTTAAACTGGAAAACCGTAAAAGATAGCTGATGAAGTGTAATGGGGAAAATGTTCGTTAGGTCATGACGGAACTTCATTACATTTGGTCCGAAACCGTGCGGTATACTTTTTGGGGGGTTATTGC
>MJUU01033584.1:894-11528 GCA_002080025.1 Modiolus philippinarum | reverse complement strand
GTGGTCGCAGTGAAGACATTTGACATCAACTATAAACAATTTAACGTGCAATAGCAGACCAATTGTTAACCTTTATTTTGTAAATGTTTTTGTTTTACTTATGCATCGTTCCTTTGAGATTTATATACCCGAACAAGCTTAATATATAGCCGTTACTATGGACCATCAACAGACGGCGTGTTTCTAAAATATGGCTGATGAAGTAGACGCCCACCTCATTAGCATGTTTAGAAGGGAGATAATTTCACACAATGACTTTTCGGACTGTGACAGTGTGATGGGTGCTGTAAACAGGGCAGGACATGGGGTGCATTTTTTTATTCTGATCATGTTCTTGATCAAAGATCATGATCTTGATAGTTACCTTTTAAAAACCTGATCCTGATCATGATCGGCAAATAAAACTATCATTGCTGGACCCTTGATCATTTCTGATCAAAGATGGCGGTCAAATGTTTATTTCTATAAGCGTAAGAAATTCTGTACATTTTCAAGATATTTTTTCTTCATTTTACTAAAACGGGTAGATATTGAGTTTTTAAAGCTCTACAAAAGCATATTTGAATAAATTATTGTCGTCTGTTTTTTTCCGACTTGATCTTAAAAATGTTCAAGTGTGATCAGTAAAATGATCATGGCTGAAATGAACATGATCTTGATATATCATTTTAACAGAATTTATTATCATGATGATAAAGATCATGATCAGAATAAAAAAATGCACCCAGCTTACCCTTCTGTAGCAACAGTTGTCACTCTGTTTCTTTAGAGTTCACAATGTTAGTGCTTTTGTTTCTAGTGTTGTATTTGTAGCGTTTGTGTGTTTTGTGGGTGTGTAGTGTCTTTGGACTTCCGTCTTCTGGTGTTCTTGCTTTTACATTGTTTCTGGACTTTGATTTTATAAATTGGTGCTTTGTTCCTTCGGTATTCTAATTTAACCAACACCTGACCGGTATTATAAAAATATTTCTCATCTCTAGAGAGAGCACAACTCGCTTGATACTTTCCGCCAAATCTATTCGGAACAAGTTAATTATGAAATTAAATAAATTTTCAAGTGTTTAAAAACTCAGTAAGTCTCATTTTCAAACATTTGCAAAATTTATTTCACTCGGTGTGAGAAATCCCATAATAAACTTAGCTCTCGTTTTAGAAACTATATTTCTCACATGGCGGATGATGCAGCATAGCCTGTCAACACAGAGACTCAGTTCCAAGAGAGTTCCATGGTGTTAAAAAGATTCTGACATTCGAATTTCGTTATACAATTCCTGTTACTTGCATATAAACCCTTGCCGTCGATTTTATCTTTATGATATATATTTCTTGTTTTGAAGAACAATTACGTACAAAGAATACAAAGACAGAAATCACAGTCATATTTGAAGATTACAAAATGAACGATTACAATACATTGTTCAGAAAAGTTCTAAACGGTAAGTCAATGTTTTTCCCTGTCCGCAGTATATTTTCCTTTCACCTTTCAAAAAAGGAAAGCGGTATGGTACACTACTACAACCCACGTTAATATTTCATTGAGTTTTGGGTGAAAACTACTTATTTAGCTATCAGAAATGCAAACTAATAGACATAGCTGTATTCAATATTTATAGGCATTTTGTGTATTAAATATCTTTTTATTTTAAAACAATCCAACAAGAAGGCAATTTCGGCATCTTATGACATGTAAGGTATGAAAAGTTTATCAAAATTGAGAAATTAACGAACAGAATTGTCAAAAGCGAAAGACCCTTAGGCAAAAACACAAAGCAGTTGGAAAACACCGGAAAAATTATGGTCCTGACTCGGTACAGGTATTTTCAATAGAAATGGTGGGTTTAACCAGTTTTATGGTGCGCCAAACCTCCCCTTCTGTTGCGGTAGTATCCAGTAGTAGCTCAACAGTAATTGCTACTGAAAGGTAGACATTTAAAAGAAATGATCATCTCAGTATTAAGAGAGAAAAAAAAGAATCATGAATCTTAGTTCGGAGCGAAACTTCAAGTTTTTCCGGAAAGGAACTGATATTTATTGAAGAACTTTTTTAATTATCGTATGAGCCGGAATTTTTTGAAGCCTTGATGAATAAGGCGGTTACAGAGACAACTATGTCTATTATGAGAAATTCTGTATAATTTGTGCTAGCTCTCGCGTAACGAATCAACTGTGAAACATGCACTCCGTAAGCAGGATTCAGCTAAAATATTACTGTCCATGTTAGGGAAATTGATAATTTTGAAATTTAAATCGTCACTTTTGTCGTAAATTTAAGTACTGAGATTGCACTTTTCGTCAAAGTCGAGACGTAGGTCCAAAAAAGATGTAGATCTATATGGTAGTGTCTGTCGTTTCTTTTATCTCTAGTTCTGTAGGATATTTCAATGGAATCGCTTTTAAAAAAGTTTAATTATATTATTATTATACACACTTTTAAACATCTTTGAATTGATGACCTCCCAAATGTTTAGATCTTACCTGCACTGAAGAGACATAAGTTGTCGAAATGTGCATATGCAGAAACTAAATTCACAGTAACTTCGGTGTTTAGTTATTTTCTACATCCATGTTAATTTTTCCCCATGGATGCGGGATCGTCAACAGACATAAATTGACTGACAAAGTGTTTTACAATCGCTGTATTTTTTATCCCATGGAAGCTGGGTCAGTCGACAATTTAATTCTAATTGCACATAAGAGGATAAGTTGTCCAAACAGCCATCTGTTAATGGGAGTAATAACAAAATTACCGAACAGAATTGTCAAATGCCGAAGTTCAAAAAGAGAAAGCAGGTGGAAACCACCGGAAAAGGTTGTCGACCGCAATGGTCCTGACTTGGCACAGGCATTTCAAAAGAAATGGTGGGTTAAACCGGTTTTTTGTCGCGCCAAACCTCCCCTTCCCTAACAAAAACAAGTAATTTTGTAGATTTATGGTTACGTATCCAATTTGGTTTCTGTTTCAGGATTTTATAGCAGGGTCTTTGTGTTCTTTGTTATTAGAAAATAGCTCTTGAAACTGACTCATCGAAACAAAAAGATTGTGGTCGTGTTGTACTTTGAATCTATTCAAATGGTATGTGACATTTTGGTTGATGTTGGTTAAAGTTTTACTGGTACTAATCTCATTGATTCTCTACTAGAGTCCAGGGTCATTTCATCATTGTTATTGAAGGAAACATTGCAACCGTGCTGTTTTTATTTACATGTTTATCCTTAGATGTTTGCAAAGAATCTGGACTATCGTTTGGAGTATTGTTAGAATCCAGTCTTGGATGTGGGGTTTCCTCACCGTTCATTGAAGATCTTATGGTGGCTTTGAGTTGTTATTGCTCCCCTTAGGGTCGTTGTCTCTTTGACACATTCCCCGTTTCCCTTCTTTTTCTTATTAAAAAGGGGGTTTCTATATTACGACACCCAAACCAAGATTCTTTACTATGTGATTAATACCATTCATTGAGTGTCATCTCCTGTACGTATTCAATGGTTGTGTATTCCTAATCACTTGCACAAATACTCACAGAAGTGCTAATAGGACATTCATTAATAGGAGCAACTTAAGCTACACTTTGTCCGTGATCGCAAGATCTTACTTTTTTGCCTATGATCTTCTCCAGATTCTTAATCTATCGAACAATCATGGTTTATGCATCAAGGCCTATTTGGGGTTGATATGATTATTCTGCAGTTTCCAGTAGGTCAAGTATATCAAGTCATATCATTAAATCCAAACAGGGACACACATGAGACTGTATAGTCGGGTTGATTCTGAATAAAGGAGACTTTTGAAGATTGACTGAGTGTACATTTCAAAGTTGATTCGTTACTGTCGAGCATGTAGTTTATACAGTGATTTTTTTAATAGAGCAAAAACACTGTCCCAAAAGTTGCTTAGTCAGGGATTAGTTCATCCTTTGTTGCTTTCATCCCTTCAGATATTCTATGGCCGTCACCATGACATCATTGGCAGTTATGATGTGTCTGTGTCCCAAATGAAAACGGACATCTTCAGCTAGATTTCACGTCTTCACGAATTCGACATAACCGGCTTTTACTCAGCCCTGGATTAATTCTTAATGTCGCCTTTTTATTTCCGTGCATTGTAGCTGTCTTACGTCCTTGTTTTGTCTTTGTTTTTCTCTGTTGCCGTTTTTGCCATATCTCTGTAATGTTGATAAAGAAGTACTTCTACATTGACACATTTAAAGTATAGTTATTCTTCAAGAATCATCTTAATGGTGATTTGTCTGGTTGGAGAAGTCATTTTTATCATCAGATCAACTTAATAGCCTATCTTATGGCCTAGAAGCAGATTGTTATAAGAGATCTACTTAGGAAATAGCAAAAGGTAAAAAAAGAAAGATTTTGTCGTGTTGATAACCATTTAAAAGAGCTATACCTAAAGATTTTCAGTGTGGGAATAATGAATGAAAATGTTGAACGACTAAACCACTGCTGTTCAGACCGAAAAACGTTTGTTTGCAAGAATAATTTCATCGATCAATTTTGGCAACATGATATGGAAATTTTTTTGCGTCACGAATTGGATTTTGTGCAATGCAGATGGCAGTGTAGTAAATCAAAGAAATCGATCAAAAAGAGTTTGGGGTTATGTACTGGTTTTTTCTTCAGAGTCCGTGTGTGTCATTGAAGCTATGGCTTTCATTCAGTCAAAGGAAACAATTGTTGTCTTTAAAAAGATTCAGAACGCTTTGTTTTAAGTATCACCTTGTAATAATTTAGCGTTAAAAATGCCATGGTTTTTATGTTCACGAATATTTCAAGCCTTCCATCAAAGACACTGAGCTCTCCAACAAAAAACTGTTGACAAAGATAACCAAACTAGTTTATGGAAAGATTTCCGCTGTGGTGAAAACAAAACAAGGCTCACTGGGGTTTTTGAATGCTAGTACTTGATAAAATATAAGCCAAAATCGTTGGGGTTTGTTGGGAAAGGCATGGTTCTCAAACACTTGACTTGGGAAGATACCTTATAACAAAATCACAAGGAAGGACAAATGTATGTACAACAAACATCTTCGGTGAATACAATACTAATTAGAGGCTCAGTCTGTATCGCTCACCTGACAAAATGCTTCTATGCCATGCATGACCGAAAATGAAGTTTTTTACCAATGGGGTCTAATGTTAAGCTATGTTCTCCATTTGCACCTATGTTTTTTCTGATCCTATTGAAATGAGTAATTTTTGAAGAGGACTTTCTATGCAATCAGTTAAATTTGCTTTGAATAGTTTCAGAGAAGATGATGAAACGGGCTCAAATGTTAAACTATGTTCGGTGCTGGCGGCCATGTTTTTTATCGGATCAGAACGAAATAAGCACAGACATATCGAAAACTGCCTGACAGAAGGACAAATCATGCAAAACTTGAGTCGGGCTGGCAAAAATTATAAGCCAACAGGACCGAATGTCAGGTAAAAAAATTGACATTTTCTTAATGTGATGAAACCGTAGGTCCTGTAAATTTATTTTCGGTCTGGCAGCTTTTTCTTGTTTGCCTGACCGAATGTCCTGCAATGCCTCTAGACTTTTCAATTTTCTGTAAGCAATCTAAATTAAGGATATTTAATACATCATTTCTGTAAAGTTTGGTTGAATTTGCTTCAGTGGTTTCAGAGGAGAAGATGAAAATGTGAATTTTTCCCATAAGGTCCAATGCTAAACTATGTTCCGTGCTAGCCGCCATGTTTTTGTCGAATAAAAACAAAACATGCAACCTTTGTAAAGGACCTTCAATACGTCATTTTAGTACAGTTTAGTTAATTTGCTTCAACAGTTTCACAGCAGCTGTTGAAAAAGATTTTTTTCCCATAGGGTCCAATGTTAAAACTAAGATCCATGCTGGCGTGCATGTTTTTTATCGGATCAGAAAGAAATAACTAAATACTGAAGTTACTGTGAATTTATTTTCTGCATATGTGCATTTCGACAACTTATGTCTCTTCAGTGCAAATAAAATCTAAACGTTTGGAAGACCATAAAATCAAAAATGTTAAAAGAAAATTGATAGAGAACAAATACCAAATATGATCTAAATGTAAAGCCAAAAAGAAAGGAGCAATCTTTGTAAAAGACCTTCCATACATCATTCCTGTAAAGTTTGGTTGAATTTGCTTCAGTGGTTTCAGAGGAAAAGATGAAAACGTGATTTTCCATAGGATCCAATGTTAAACTAAGTTCCGTGCTGGCCACCATGGATATCAGATCGGAACGAAATGAGCTATATTTGTTAAGGACTTTTAGTACATAATTCCTGTAAAGTTTGGTTGAATTTGCTTCAGCAGTTTCAAAGGAGAAGATGAAAATGTGATTTTTCCCATAGAATCCAATTTTAATCTTAAGTTCTGAGCTGGCGGCCATGTTTTTTATTGGATCAGAACGACATGAGCAATCTTTGTAAAGGACCTTTCATACATCATTCCTGTAAAGTTTGGTTGAATTTGCTTCAGTAGTTTCAGAGGAGAAGATGAAAATGTGAAAAGTTAACGGACGGACGCCAAGTGATGGCAATAGTTCACACTGACCCTTCGGGTCAGGTGAGCTAAAAACAACACAACATAGAAACAAAACGCACTGACGGTTTGACAAATGTCATCCGATTACAGTAGTGAATTATGGTGGTGATGCCGAAACGTCCGTTTCCTGAATTGCATAGTTCCAAGAAAAAGTCCGATTCTGAGATTGGTTTGCATGCTTAACATGTTAATAATGACCAGGACTCAGTTTTGATAAAATCATCTAGATATTGATACTCATACGTTTATGTTTCATGTGACATACTAGCTGAATCTAGAATTTTCTGTACATTTTTAATCTGTAGTAATAATTAAGACATATATAATAGTTGCATTCTCTTTTTTCAGAGATAAGAAAACAAAGGTTTCTGCATGTTTTGAAGAAGTCCTGAAATCCCGGCTAGCCTGCTTGACAATGTTGAAAACTTATTCATGCAAAGCATAATGTCATTCCTCAAAAGACTTGGAAGATTAATGACTATTATCGGTAATTTGTATCTTGCGAGACCAACATTTTCCGTATTTTCTACTGCTGGAATACTATTAGATATTGGCAAAAAGTCTGTAAGGCCACGTCTACTCTGTCGATTTGCGCCTCAATGTAAACAAAGAAATACAAAAAATATCAAAGTTTCATTTAAAAAACAGTAAATTTCGTTATGCTGTACGCGTGTTTAAAGGAGTAACCTTTCATCACCAGCATTAGAAAGCAATTATATGGAAAGCCATAATCCAAAAGTAGTAAAAAAAGAAGTACACATTACCAAAAATATCGAATCCAGTACCATGGACATAAACCGAGTGCCAACTTACAAGGAAATTAACATCAACAAAAACCGTTTGAAATTTTGAACGTTCGATAGTCGATTTCCAGATTGCTTGAAAATTAATTTTCATATTTTAATATTTGTTCTTTCAAATGATTTAGCTAATTATCGATAAAAAGAATTTAAAAAAGTTTTGTTTTTGATACGGTATACGGAGTTTACATCTCCCAGCTCATTCGCTATTCCAGAGTCTGTGTTCGATACATTGACTGCCTTGATAGAGCCCGGTTGCTCACAAATAGGCTACTTAAACACGGGTATGTTACCCAAAACTTGAAGTCATCCAAGTTTTACGGTCGACATCACCATTTTGTGGTCCGCTATTGGATATCTGTTTCTCAGATGACAACAGATCTTTCCCTTTAGAGTTTACTTGTTGTTTCCTCTGCCAGATATGACTTTACTACCGGATTTGACATGTTCAACACGGCGGATGTCTTATAAGAAGCAGGAGATGCTTACTTTACCGGTGCACCTAATCCCACCCATGGTTTTTATTGGGTCCATGTTGTTCATGTTCGTGTGTGTCTTCCTTTTTCTTTTCTGTGCCGTACTCATGTTGTGTCCCTGTTTCTTCGTTGTTTCCGATATTGCCAATGTCCTTGGATTATTCGTTTTGGTTTGACGGTTCGGTTCTCACTTACTTAAAATATTGTCTCCAATAATGGACTCGCCCACAAGTGGGCTCGTCATTGTCGACAATATTTTGTGGTATCAGAAACAAAACATCCATTTCTATATACCTAATACTTGGTAAGAAAACCAGATCGAGTGCAATCAATTTACTCCAGTCTTCAAGCCTAGGTATTGAAACTTTCAGTCGTTTTCTTTATAGAGAAAAGCGTCGTTGATGTATACAAGACAAGGCGTTGTTATTACATCAGATGATCTAGCTACTGGATTCCATAGCATTGAAGTTACTAGTGAGTTTCAATTGTCAAAATGGTTGTTCCTTATTTGTGTCCTTGTCTTTGTTAAAGTTTTTGTTTGAGTCACTTTTGCAAAAACAGCTTTTAAAGACTATGAAAGAAGCGAATGAAGTTTCTATAAAGTGTGTTAATTTTAAGAAATTCTTTGTCATACTGTGTCGTTTGTCTGTTGTATTGCTATTTAAAGGTGGGTGTCGTAGATTGTTTGAAAAAAAAGAAGAAAATTAGATGAAATGAGATATTTTTTGAAATGAAAATGAAAATTGTAACAAAAATAACTAAAACAATTCAAACCTGACTATGGCTGTGATACCAAAGTATTTATATTCTCAATTCAGCTTTGTTTATGAAGTTTTCTGAAATTTTGTTTTCATTCAAGAAAAAGAGGTAATAACGAAATTTCCAAGCAATATCATAAAGAGCTGAAAACTAGATAAAGGGGGAAAAATATACACACATGGTGAGAAACGAAAAAATTAGTAGCCCTTAAAGGGAAAGAAGATTCACTATTCTGAAAAAAACAAAAGAAGTTATACAAATGTACCTTGTTTAAAAGACGACGGAGGAAATCTCCATTAATCGAGAGAAGATAGTTGACCACGATTAAAAGATAAAAAACACAAATTGTACAAATTAAAAAACACATAAAAATGACAAATGTCATTTTTATGTGTTTTTTAATTTGTACATTTTGTGTTTTTTATCTTTTAATCGTGGCCAACTATACCCTTTTGTCATTTTTATGTGTTTTTTTTAATTTGTACATTTTGTGTTTTTTATCTTTTAATCGTGGCCAACTATACCATTTTATTTAATTTCTGCAATAATGTAGTTACAACAGGATTATTTACAGTTTATCCACCAAGGACAGGTAAAAACTAGATACTGTTAAATCTCATCCAAACAAAGTACTAGTAGCTGAATACCTCAATCAACTGAAAGAAAAAGGCGTCATTTTCCTCTTTATTTTTTGAAAATGTTCGAGGCAGAGCTACTCAGATTGTGAAAAATATCAAACATCTGAATAATAGCAAAAGACTGAAATATTTAGGCTTGTTCTTGTCATTCTTGGTAATAGCAAAAGACTGAAATACTTAGGCCTTTCCTTGTCATTTTTAGTTATAGCAAAAGACTGAAATACTTAAGCTTTTCCTTGTCATTCTTGGTTATAGCAAAAGACTGAAATACTTAGGCTTTTCCTTGTCATTCTTAGTTATAGCAAAAGACTGAAATACTTAGGCATTTCCTTGTAATTCTTAGTTATAGCAAAAGACTAGAATACTTAGGCTTTTCCTTGTCATTCTTACTTATAGCAAAAGACTGAAATACTTAGGGTTTTCCTTGTCATTCTTAGTTATAACAAAAGACTGAAATACTTAGGCTTGTCCTTGTAATTCTTGGTTATAGCAAAAGACTGAAATACTTAGGCCTTTCCTTGTCATTCTTTGTTATAGCAAAAGACCGAAATACTTAGGCTTTTCCTTATTATTCTTTGTTATAGCAAAAGACTGAAATACCTAGGCTTGTCCTTGTCTCTCTTTGTTATAGCAAAAGACTGAAATACTTAGGCTTTTCCTTGTCATTCTTTGTTATAGCAAAAGACTGAAATACCTAGGCTTGTCCTTGTCATTTTTTGCTATAGCAAAAGACTGAAATACTTAGGCTTGTCCTTGTCATTCTTTGTTATAGCAACAGACTGAAATACTTAGGCTTTTCCTTGTCATTCTTTGTTATAGCAAAAGACTGAAATACTTTGTCTTTTCCTTATTATTCTTAGTTATAACAAAAGACTGAAATACTTAGGCATTTCCTTGTCATTCTTGGTTATAGCAAAAGACTTAAATACTTAAGCATTTCCTTGTCAATTTTGGTTTTAGCAACAGACTGAAATACTGAGGCTTTTCCTTGTCGTTCTTGGTTATAGCATATGACTGGAATACTTAGGCTTGTCCTTGTCATTCTTGGTTATAGCAAATGACTGAAATACTTAGGCTTGTCCTTGTCATTCCAGTGAAATACTTAGGCATTTCCTTGTCATTCTTGGTTATAGCAACAGACTGAAATACTTAGGCATTTCCTTGTCATTCTTGGTTATAGCAAAAGACTGAAATACTTAGGCTTGTCCTTGTCATTCTTGGTTATAGCAAAAGACTGAAGTACTTAGGCTTTTCCTTGTCATTCTTGGTTATAGCAAAAGACTGAAATACTTAGGCTTGTCCTTGTCATTCTTAGTAATAACAAAAGACTGAAATACTTAGGCATTTCCTTGTCATTCTTGGTTATAGCAACAGACTTAGGCATTTCCTTTTCATTCTTAGTTATAACAAAAGACTGAAATACTTAG
>MJUU01033583.1:0-11120 GCA_002080025.1 Modiolus philippinarum | reverse complement strand
CGTCCCATGGCCATTTCCATACCCCAAAGTGATTATTTATCAACAAACTTGTTCTCGTCTTGATATAGCTGAAATATTGCTGAGTAGACGTTAAACAATATTCAATCAATCAATCAATCTACTGAGCAATATTTCAGCTATATTAAGACGAGAACAAGTTCGTTAATCAATAATAGCTTTTGGGTATGGAAATGGTCTTGGGACGGGAAATTCTGACTGCCACTGGAAAACTAGGGTGAAATCGAAAGGGGCGGAGAAGTAGTAGGGTGTGAGGTGTTTTAGCCCCCCCCCCCCCNGGACGGGAAATTCTGACTGCCACTGGAAAACTAGGGTGAAATCGAAAGGGGCGGAGAAGTAGTAGGGTGTGAGGTGTTTTAGCCCCCCCCACCCCCCACCCCAAAAAAAAATCGTGGCGCTGTGGCGCACCGAAATAAGGTCAAACTCCGCCCCTACTCGACGTCACCGTATCCTATGACTCACGTGACTCAGAACACTTGACCTAATATGGTCGGGATGCGTAATCCATGACTCGGACACCAAATTTGGTCAAATCCTATGACCCATGTACCATGATTCATACTAACCTTAAGACTCAGACCAGCAGACCTAATATAGTCGGGACGCGTACCCTATCAACCAAAATTTGGTCAAACTCTATGACTCACGTACCATGATTCATACTTGCCGTCTGACTCGGACCACCTTACCTAATATGGTGGAGGACGCGTATCCTATGACTGAGGGTCCGTGAGGACTCATTGCGGAAGGATTGTATCCTTATTTGGTCAGGACATGTGTTCACCCATCAAAATCCATCAAAATGTGTATACAACGATTAGTTTCGTAATCTTTGCATCATCCACAAGTCAGTCGAGATGGAAAACGCCCGTTGTAATCTAGAAATAGGAAACAATAGATTTGTCCAGGCCTCTGAATGGAGGGGAGAATTAAGAAAAGACGTAAGAGAATGGGAACAGAAAAATGGAAAGTTAATCCCTACGAAAAAGGGAATCAGTCTCCCATTACAGTGATGGAAGATGTTGGTCGACAGCTTTGAGTATCTGGACCAAGCTTTGGCAGAAAAAAGAGACTACAAATCTCATCTCGGCAGAAACATGTACTGCAGCGTAAAGGCCTCCGGAGTGTGTGTCGATCTGAGACAACATTATCTTTCTCCGGAACATACCGACGTTGTTCCCACAAGAAAAAGGATAACGTTAAGACCATTTGAATATGCCAAATTGAAAGACGTGGCTATTGTCATTGGAGACTTTGTGCCAGAACTATCTTATGCCGTCCCGTGTCCCTACAGTTCGGACCATCAAAACCAGCTTGGATTTTTGAGAAGTCAGGAGTATAATCCAGACCACTTTACGGAATGGTGAAATGACGAACAATAATGTGACATTCGTATATTCGAAGAAAATGGGATCACGATCTTTGCTGATTTAATGTATAATTCATGTGAAATATTGTTCAAAGTAAAATACAGTTACAGTGTAACACTGATATTATTTTTCTGAGGGTGGTGAAATGACGAACATTGAAGTAACAATTATAGAAATCACCAACGTTAATGTTTTGTTGATTAATTAGAATATGTGTGAGTATGTGTTTATATGTGTAAATATTTTTGTTTATATTAAAATATAGTTACATCTTTAAATCGATCTCTCTTCTGACAAATGACTACTCAAGAAGTATTTTTCTGTTTCGTTTTTTGAAATACACGGAAAAGTGTTTTTGTCGGGTTTCCATCAATATTGCCTAGCCCATCACCCTATATGAAAATTCAAGAAGTATTTTTCTTTCACCTATTTTTATAGTAAATTATAATGTCGTGTTTGCATAAAAAATATTTGTGCGAAGAAAAGTACTTTCCGAAGTTTCATTTACCAACCCCCAACCCCCCCTTTAATTTCCTTTGACCCGAGATACACATCAATCAGAGGTTCATTACTAGTCATCTAAAGTTTATCGAGATAAGTTATTTGAGGTCAGCCTGACAATTCCAGAATAAAGTAAAAAGGTTTGGAGTCAAAGACCATGACCCAAGATACATACAGAAAACATCAATTGAAAGAAATAGAACAAGGCTTTTTGTTTACCTTGAAGTCATCATGAAGTGTTTTCGATTTCGTTGATTTTAAAACCACGGAAAAATGATTTTTGGGTTTGCATTAAATATTGCCTTTTCCTGTTATGATTTCTAGTCAATATTATATGGGTGAAGTTTCATATTTCCTTTGGCGGGAGATGAACTATGCCAATACACACTAATCTAGAGGAATATTAATAGAACGCTTATCGAAATATAATTGATTGTCCATCTGAGATGGTGATGCCAGCTATCATGGATATACCATATGACTCCAGATCGTTCGGGTCATGTCAATTAATTCTCTTTATTCGTGATACCAAGTGCATTTCATAAAACCCATATAACTACCGTGTCACAATCATGTCACTGCATCAACTTAATATGCCCTTTAGATTACATCACCTCCTTATACGGTGAACAGACTTCCGCTATGACACACCAAATCAACTCCGCCGTGCGCGGTCCCGGCTGAAGAATAGGCCCGCAGCATTCTCTGAGCTTGGAGTATGAGCCATCCTAACAGAGGACCCCTAGGGAACCCCGGGATATAGAAATAGGACCCAGTATCTCCGGCTTGCGGGGTGTGACCCCTCCTAAACGGAGGCTGACCCCGAGGGTCCCGGGATATAGAAATAGGACCCATTCCGTGGTTGTGCGGGATTAATAAATACACAACCCATCTTTCGGATGGGATGTAAACTCAGGTCCACGTGTTGGAAGAAATGCCACGCTTCCTGAATCCTTGTAGCAAGCTCTTTTTGGGGTGGTCCGTAGGTGATCGGCTACAAGGCAAAATTCCCCGCCCTTGACGATTTCACCCTACTTTTCCAGTGGCAGTCAGAATTTCCCGTCCCATGGCCATTTCCATACCCCAAAGTGATTATTTATCAACAAACTTGTTCTCGTCTTGATATAGCTGAAATATTGCTGAGTAGACGTTAAACAATAATCAATCAATCAATCAATCAATCACCAAATCAACTTTATACCCCCCCCCATGTGACTCGTTGCAACGACTTTATATCAGCTCCTTATAAGGTAAACAGATTCCGCTACGACTCGTTGCGGCCATTTCGTAATACCCCCTCCCTATTATGACTTTTGTGTGACTCATTTCTTCGAATCCTTATATGGTAAACAGAATTTCGCTCCGACAATCCGTATGACTCATTGAGTCACCTCATACAGAATCTTCCGCTGTGGCTCATACCGCTTTCAATTACATGTCCAAAAATAGTATGACCCATTTAAACCAATGCAAACTGGTGTATTTTACTATCTGACCCAATCAAATTACAAAAGAGAATATATGAGCAGTAAATGAACGATATCTTCATTTTCATAATGGAGTTTCGATGTGATGTTTGTTTCAAAACCTTTTCAAGACAATCCGACCTTAAGAGACATAAATTATCCGTTCATGGGTCTAGTTCCTTTTCCTGTGATAAATGTGATAAAACTTTCAACAGAAAGGATGCTTCCTACGACACCAGAACAACTGTTCATTAGAATGTAAATATTGTGATGCAAACTTTGAACACCAGAGAGACATAAATGAACACATCAGTGTTCATCACATGGACAAAAAATTTATGTGTACTAAAAGTAAAAAGAAATATTCCGAAAAAAGAGATTGAAAGAAACATCACGAGAAATGTAAACAAACGGTAAGTTCAATATATGCTCTAATCTTTGATTTAGTTATTGTCATGGTATTTATCTTATCAGATTCGTGCAGAAGTATAGATTACATAGGAAAATAATTAAGTCTCACAATTATCGCAATCGATTTCAGTATAAACTATATGAAAGACGTATTAGACCGCAATATATATTGCCGATTAAGAAAAACAAAAATAGAAAAATGGTGTATTGTAACGAAAATAATCTGCTCCCACGGAAATAATAATACTTCACTAGAACAAGAAAATATTCAAATAATATAGGAATAATTGTAAAGGATCGATACATATTTAACGGCAATAAATTTAAAAAAGTGATGTTGAGCCATAAATAATTTTATTCTCGTATTGGATGAAGTAAAGATATTAATTTCTTATACGCTTAAATATTTTTAGTTTAGAACAAATATCCATTTGTTGTCCCGTATGTTTTTGATAATTCAATTTGTTAATTTCAAATGTAACGAATCGTTGAACAAATGTCTACGGAATTGGGAATAATGCGGAAAAATTCAGATATATTGATACTAAGTCTCAATGAAATTATAAATAAATTGAATCATATCACGTTACTAAAATTTGTACAATCTAACTTTCATTAATAAATTCACTGACTAAATTACCGGACAACAAATAGCTCACAAATCGAAAGGAAATAATTATATGGAAAAACGAATTGTGGGAAATGAAATGTAACCCTATAACATAGCTATAATCGCTTGCGGAAAATAAGAGAAAATATTCACACAAAAATGAATTGAAATATATATATATTTCACTCCACTTTAAATATCCATTATTCAAAATATACATGATTTTCTGGCGATTCAATCTTGCTAAAATCAGAATCTAACAAACAACAGGCATAACACTTTTGATAAATGCTTATTTCTTTGCCACGAGATGATGAAGAAATAATTAAATGTATTGGAAAAAGATGAATTTGGATATAGAAATAAACTGATGCACTAAATTGTGATATGATAAATATCTGACAAACCTGGTGAGAATTTAGATGGGTTTCATCCAATTAATCCATAATAGAAGTAATCCATGTTTTAAATCTTCTTTTTATTTATTTATTTATTTTTTTTTTGTTGTTTTTTTAGGTCTGAGGTACACAACCTCAGGCCTTACATAGGTCTTTTTCTTGATTTTGTTTAATGTCTCTTTTATAGTCTGTAATTCTCTCTGGAATGCCAACACGGCACTCCAGAGCACATCAATATCGGGATCCACCCACTGTATTGTCTGAAAAGTAAAAAAAATAAAAATTATATATTATCAAAAATCTAATATGTAAGAACTATGTTATTTTTCACAAGGAATCCATTCAAAATAATTGCACCAAATATCGGACTAGAAATTAAAAATATAACTTTTTTAGGATATACCCCTTTTGGTCCCATTCGTCTCACAGAGGCGTTTACCCCTTATAGCTGATATCCGTATTCCAGCAGTAATGTTTCCGTGATCATTCGTTTTTTGAGATTTTCTTGCCGTATTTAAAATAAATGAGAAAAGTAAACTATTTTTGAAGTGAATAACTCCTCTACGTATCACTAAGCAATTAAAATGATGGCCTTAATGAATATAATGTATATTTATATTCTGATGACATTAACCAATTGTATCATTTCATCTGTGGAGTATTTCTCGTCCAATTTATCAGCAACTTTTTTCTCTACTTCATTGGATTGATTGATTGATCAGAGTTACATGTTAGTGAGTAATATTTTACCTTTAACAGAACGACACCGAGCTTACGAATTAAAAAGTCATTAGTAAAACATTAGAAATTGACAACTGGTGCAACAAGTTTTAACTTCCTCTGGAAAATTAGAAAAACGGGTAGGGGAAGGAAATTTAGCCTTTCATTCGGCTTCCACCAAGTGGGCCATTGAAGGGTTCTCAAAACTATATGGCCGTTTCGTTTCTCCACAGTTTGCGATGAGAATTTCCGTATAATGACCCAACTATTTCACTTTAACAGTAAAGTGGGGTTGAATAGGAAATATAGCCTTTCATATAACCCCTAGTGAGTACTCTTCTTCTAGGTGAAATATAGAAGAGGACTCTATTGCATAGGACGTCGTGTTGCTTCACAGTTTGTTTAAATGGTTCGCAGTTTGTTTTTTTCTATATGAAAAAATGGGTAAGGGCAGGAAATTTAACTTTCCGGAAATATGACCTGGCTACCCTGCTTATGAACTTCAAAGACCGTTGTTTATCTATAGGAAGCTCTTCTTTCGCCGATTGCCCAATTTCGGAAATCAATCTGATTTATTTCACGGCTTATGAATAAACCGTATATTTGCAGTGTGAATCCGAAGTGCGTATTTTCACTTTTAAATGGCACAACCATCCCAACTTTTGGATATATGAAGCTTAGTCCTAGTTTTTGTTGTTTCTGCAGCAACCTGGCTAACAAAAAGCGACCCATTATTTTAGTAGTATAGATATTAGAACTTTAAGATAAATCAATTTAAATCTTATAAAATAAATTTATTGCTTTTAAAAATTGAACGATTTTGTCGCCATCGACATTTGTAAATAGGCCTTTAAGACAATCAGCAGAATAAAAATTAGGCCTGATATCGGCAACATCCACACAGTCAATTAAAACATCTTGATTAATTAATTGATTGAATGTTGTTTAACGTCTACTGAGCAATATTTTAGCTTTATCAAGACGAGAACAAGTTTATAAATAAGTATTCACTTTGGGGTATGGAAAGGGTCATGGGACGGGAAATTCTGACTGCCACTGGAAAAGTAGGGTGAAATCGAAAGGGGCGGCGAATTTAGCCTTGTAGCTGATCACCTACGGACCACTCAAAAAGAGCTTGCTACAAGGGTTTTTTAACGTACCGGAAGCATGGCATTTCTTCAAACACGTGGACCTGAGTTTACATCCCATCCGAAAGATGGGTTGTGTATTTATTAATCCCGCACAACCACGTAATGGGTCCTATTTCTATATCCCGGGGATCCCTCGGGGTCGGCCTCCGTTTAGGAGGGGTCATACCCCGCAAGCCGGATATACTAGGTCCTATTTCTATACCCCGGGGTTCCCTCGGGGGGTAGATGTGCTTTACAAATGATCCTCATTTCTAGTTAAGTGAAAAACATGGTTGCATGTGAATGTGAAAAATTTACATTGAACTTGATTGATTGATTGATTGAATATTGTTTAACGTCTACTCAGCAATATTTCAGCTATATCAAGACGAGAACAAGTTTGTTGATAAATAATCACTTTGGGGTATGGAAATGGCCATGGGACGGGAAATTCTGACTGCCACTGGAAAAGTAGGGTGAAATCGTCAAGGGCGGGGAATTTAGCCTTGTAGCCGATCACCTACGGACCACCCCCAAAGGAGCTTGCTACAAGGGTTCTTTAACGTGCAGGAAGCGTGGCATTTCTTCAAACACGTGGACCTGAGTTTACATCCCATCCGAAAGATGGGTTGTGTATTTATTAATCCCGCACAACCACGGAATGGGTCCTATTTCTATATCCCGGGGCCCTCGGGGTCGGCCTCCGTTTAGGAGGGGTCATACCCCGCAAGCCGGATATACTAGGTCCTATTTCTATACCCCGGGGTTCCCTCGGGGGTAGATGTGCTTTACAAATGATCCCCATTTCTAGTTAAGTGAGTTCTAAAGGAAAAGGAGAAAACTACATAACAAAAGAATGATAAACCCGACCAAGTCCAAAATTAACCCAGAGTCAACATAAAATTGCATGTGAAGTAAATCAACTATATAATTGAAAATTTCAACTCAAGATCACATGGGAGATCACTCTACCTTGTACATATCATTCAAAACTTTCGTTTTATCGGTTTTTTTCTACCAGTTTTGTTATGGGATCCCTTTTGTTATAAATGAAAACCCAACTTATCAAGCACAGCCATGCCGTCCTAAATGGACAGATATGTAATTTAGCTTTTGTTGTGTTGTCTCATTCTCAAGTATTGTGCTGCTATTGACATAGAGGAAATGTGTGTAAAGCGTGAAGATCTGATCTTTCATTGGGGATATTTGTGTTTGCCGAAACGAATTTGAATATTCATATGGAGGTCAACTACCCTGGTAGAAAGATTAGATTCAACTCCTTGGACAGACATTTACACGTTATCATTGAGCGGGCGGCAGTAATTGAAGTGGTAATACAGTAAGGCATTCACGACTTGTGTAGAAATGTTGTCGCACCAACAAATGTTATTGTGATAGTAGGCAAATATAACTGTGAAAGTTTATCAAATACAATGATTTATATTTGACAATTTAAAATTGAGATGAAAATTAACATTCAAAATCTTATCTCAAAGCATTTTTATAACTCGATCAGAAATTTATTTTTGTGTAAATATTTGAATACTGTAAATATATCAAAACTGTACATAATAATTCATAGTTGCTAATTAATAGTGTTCATTGTTTTGTTTTAACTTAAATATTTTACAATTTTTTATTTCATTTTTTAACAGATTTTTATCATGTCTTTTCCTTTTAATTTTTGTAATTTAGAGTGCGACAGACATAGAGATGTAGAGATGTATGCTCTTTATTTTTCTTAGATATGGTGTACTTGTACATGAGATGATATCTCATGTGTACACCTTGTTCAATTACTATTTTCTAAATTTATGTAAATTCTAAAACCGAAGGATTAACTCCCTCCATCGTAGTTTTGTCCTTAGCTATAATTAATATTACTGATTATTCGGATTTCGTTTGGTTTTATGCATTTGAAACACTTTTTGAAATTGGAGATTTCCTTTGTTTGGGTTCTAGTGCTGCTGATGAGGAATAAATTTCCGAAATGGCCATACAGCTCATTAAAATCATTGCAGTTGGAGTTAACATATGTGTTATGGTCTCATGTGCATTTACTTCATATCCTTTCATAAAATATATTGATTGATTGAATATTGTTTAACGTCTACTCAGCAATATTTCAGCTATATCAAGACGAGAACAAGTTTGTTGATAAATAATCACTTTGGGGTATGGAAATGGCCATGGGACGGGAAATTCTGACTGCCACTGGAAAAGTAGGGTGAAATCGTCAAGGGCGGGGAATTTAGCCTTGTAGCCGATCACCTACGGACCACCCCAAAAGGAGCTTGCTACAAGGGTTCTTTAACGTGCAGGAAGCGTGGCATTTCTTCCAACACGTGGACCTGAGTTTACATCCCATCCGAAAGATGGGTTGTGTATTTATTAATCCCGCACAACCACGGAATGGGTCCTATTTCTATATCCCGGGACCCTCGGGGTCAGCCTCCGTTTAGGAGGGGTCACACCCCGCAAGCCGGAGATACTAGGTCCTATTTCTATATCCCGGGGTTCCCTCGGGGTCCTCTGTTAGGATGGCTCATACTCCAAGCTCAGAGGATGCTGCGGGCCTATTCTTCAGCCGGGACCGCGCACGGCGGTCATAAAATATAGAAGCATTGCTTGTGACGTATGTAACATATGGTACCACCAAAAATATGCAAGTTTGAATAACTAACTTTTCATTTTTAGGCAAAAGCTCTCTTTCGTGCGCTTGTTCTCGCTGCCTTTTCGATTCTAAGGGAAACTGTAATTTCTTATCAGGATCGCAAAGATTAAATGGGAACGAGAATTCCGTTGAAGCAGTTAAGTTAGAAAATATCTTTATGAGGTTTTTTCCACCTAAATTTCAGTCTCCAGAACTTTTGGACCAGGAAATTTCTCCCATCATTGTATATGAAATTGCCAAATCTCGATTAGGCACTAATTCGGACTTTTTGGTCAGTGAAGACGACCGGGAATGGCATTTGCCTTTTTAATGCTATATCCCTTGGCATTTCAAAACAGAAAAAAAAAATTACTGTAGAGTTATTGTACCGGACATGTATTTAGTTGATCCAGAATAAGACTTTTTACGTTGACGAACACAGACATGACAGACTGACTCTCGGAAGTAGCACTTTCAATGAAGCTATATAGGCCTGTACCGTTAACTGCATCTGGTATAGAAATTCATGCTCTATCTACAGTTATTCTCATTAGATCACGTTATCCTACAGTTAATTGTGTATTTGATAATTCTATAGGAATTCTAAATCGTACATTTTTCACCTAGAAATTCAAAGTTCAGTTCTCCTTGGGTTTCATGTCTCGTCGAAAATTTTTTGGTAGTGACGGCGAGCAAGCTTTGGTAAATGCTATCAAAACCACCATTCCAGCTTCAACCATATTTTACGTACACGTCATTTGAAAGAAAACGCATAAAAAAACTTTTCGGAAAAGAATTACCCGGAGGAAATTAAATCTCAAATTATTTCACGAATTTTTGGGAAAACACTTCTTACACTCGCATTTCTTTTTTTTTTTGGAGCGAGAATCAGAAGTTTTAGAAAATTTCGGGCATGTTAGGGGCAAATATCTCTCAGAGACTTTGCTTCCGACATTTAAAGAAAAAAAATCTCCCCAATTAACAAAACAAATTATTCAACACAATTGGAAAAAATAACTGTTGTGAGTCTATGAACCACAAAATTAAAGTTGGGAGACTGGAAAGTTTCAAAATTCCAGAACTGATCGACAGAATTCGTAAAATTCACGAAGAACAGCTTCTTGAGATAAGGGGATCTTGACACGGGAGGGGGAGTATGAGGTAGCAGACTGGGCCAAACATTTAAGGGTATCAAACACCATTTGGAGTGACAGACGATCAACGAACTCGACTGACTGCAAAATTCATACGTTTTAGACCAAGATCCACTGACTGACGCCTGACCATTCCTACTACCTCTGGACTTGCGAGAAACAAACTAATTAAATGGGTTAGGAATGCCAAGACAAAGACTATCACTAAAAACGGCGACTGGCATGATATATTTAAATTTTAACTGTGATTTTGATTATGTTATACAGCTCATTAAAATAATGGCAGTTGGAGTTAACATATGTGTTATGGTCTCATGTTCATTTACTCCATATCCTTTCGTTAAATATTGGGTGTTCGCTTATCTTTTTTGTAATTGCTAGTTTTTAAATAAAATGTAACAGTGCTTGGATATTTATTTTGCTTCTTTTATAAAATTATTGGAAGTGTAATTGGCTGTTTTTCATTATTCATAGTGTATTTGTGAAATGTGTAGTGCTTAACCTCTTCTTAATTATTGTTAATTCATTATGCATGTTAATAAATTACTTTAGTATGCTAAAGTTATGTTATGTCATATGTATTGTCATAGTGCTTATCATTGTGTACTTGTTGCTTATTGATTCTTTATGTTTGATAATAGATACATTAGTGTGCTACATTTATGTTATGTTATAGTATTGTCGTTGTG
>MJUU01033582.1:18890-31971 GCA_002080025.1 Modiolus philippinarum | reverse complement strand
AGTTTACGCCGCCGCCGGATTGCTATACCTATGTCTCGCCTTCAGCGAATTTCGTCGCAGGCGAGACAAAAATGCCCTCAGGGCAAGGTCAAGGTCATAATGTCTACAAATATGGTACCAATAGAAAGCTTTAGTTATAAGGAAGTCATATACCAAATACAAACACTCTAACACTAAAAGCCTACCTTCTAGAGGCAAGGTTAGTTTTTCAAAAATTGCCCTCAGGGAAAGGTCAAGGTCAAAATGTCTACAAATATGGTACCGTTAGAAAGCTCTCATCATAAGGAAGTCACATACCAAATATGAACACCCTACCACTAAAAGCCAGCCTTCTAGAGGCAAGGTTAAAGTTTTCTTAAAATTGCCCTAAGGCAAGGTCAAGGTCAAAATGTCTACAAATATGGTACCACAAGAAAGCTCTCATCACAAGGAAGCCACATAAAAAATATCAACATCCCATCTCCATCTCTTAAGGTCTCTGTTCCACAAGCAAGGTTAAAGTTTTTGCTGACGACGCCGGGGGTATGACAATAGCTCTCCGGACATTCGTCCCGGCAAGCTAAAAAGCCTGAAAATACAATGTAAGCATGAATATTTCAAAAATGACCTCCTTTTAATGCCTCCTACAATTAAGGCGTTTCATCAAATTGAAGAAATCTAAAGAAACGATTTTAAAAGTTTAGGAAAAATTTTGCCTATGATTGTGAGTATTTTCTCTTACCTTTTTTGTCAAGTTTATGGAGATACCAGAAATTTTGTTTCCTCATGCAAACAGGAAATATCAGTAAAAAGATTTTTGACCATTTAAGAATGATGTTGATGTTCACATAAATTTTAAAATGTGACTATTCAGTTCTCCTTTTCATTGCAAACTTTATTTTAAATCAATGGATGTCAATAATGTTCTGGTTAGCAAAACAAAAGAATCTGAACAAACTACCCCATATTGGATTCTCTCTAAACTACCAAAATAGTGCATGCAGCACAGTGTTCTGGATGTTCTCGCACAGTGTTCTGGTGCACTTTTTTGACCAGAACATGTCCAGAATGTTCTGGACAGATGAAAAAAATGCACCCAATGTATTGTTCATTTACCTCTTCTTTCACTCTTCAAATATGATCTCCATATTGATGGAGCAACATTCAGTTTTACATATCAAACTGTCTGTGATCATATGCATGCATAAAAAATTTCTTGTCAGAAAGGAAGGTGACTATTTAATCTTTAATCACACAATACTGATAGTATTTAACCTCTATCATTCCAAAGATGTACTCTGAGGATTGTATAATCCAAATAACAGTTCACACAAATCACAATTATTGCATTTATCTGTAAAAGCTGAAATACAATTTCACAGTACTAATGTGAAAGTTATTTGAATCATGAACAACCCATGTCTGTGTGTGAACTTCATGGATGTTACCTCTTGTAAATTCAGTCTTACAATAGCATGGAGTATCAAGAAGGCAATAAACAACGTTGTATTCCACCTTTTGCACTCAAAACACTATTATCTGAAGAAGGTGTTGCACTGAGTTCACTCTTTTGGTGTTTAATCTTTGGTAAATTTTTACTGGAAGAAGAAAAGTAAAACCTGTTATGTATCTAATTAACACTTTAGTAATTTAAGACTGCAAAATATGTTTATTTTTGGTCATAGTGGAAGAAGAAAAATTAAAAAGTTATTATTTACCTAATGATCACTTTTACAGGTAACTCATTTATGTCTGTTTCAGCTGTTGATAAGTCAACTTTGATTGACTGTATAATATCTTGGGTTACTTACAAAAATTCTTCAAAATATGGTATTTTTAATCAATTAAACATAACTCCCACACCACCTTAAATAAATGTATAAGATAAACCAGATATCCCTGTACATACAGTTTTTGAGATGAAACTAGTGATAAAGTGTGTGATAATGAAAAAACTTCATTAACATACTGTGAAAGTACTATTGTTCGTGGGGTTCCAATTTTCGTGTATTTCATGGTTAGCTAAAACCATGAAATTAAGTTCCCAACGAAAGGCATTTCACCCTAAAGTTTATATGCATATAATTCGAAACCACAAATTTAAGAACTCACGAAATACTGATTTTAATGAAAACCACGAAAATTAATGTCCACCAATTAAAGTACTTCCACAGTATTCTATTTTGTTTTTATTTAATAATACTTACTTTTTATCATTTGAAAACTTTGCAAACATGTCCTTGAGACTTTTCTGTTTTGAATCAACAGCTGGTGAATTCTTTTTTCCACGAGACAGTCCAGATACCCGACAACCAGACATGAGGGAAGCTAAAACACAAATATTAGTTGTTAATACATTAAATTACAACATGCTTCATAATATCTACACAACGTACACTTTTACTTTGTAACAAGTAAAAATATCATGCACTTTACACACAAATTACACCATCATTCAGACTTATTTATCAGATAAAAGCTTATTCTATTTTCAACTCTATAGTCATGATAGTAGTGGAAATGAATTAAAGATCTCATGACAAAAAGCGACCAACAAAGCCAGTTCAGCAATTTGATAACCACTGTCAGAAAATATATCTTACAAGTTCACTAAAAGGACTTTGTGAATAATTAATCAACAAAATAAAGGAGTAGGTGCAGTAAGGGCCTTATTTGGCCTCAAAAAATAGGATTGCTTAAATTTACCAGTGTTTTCCTTTTTTGCCAAACGAAAGGTGGTCGTTTTGAAATTGAGGGTAGCTGGCTGTCATAGCCGGCTTTGTAGATTTGCAGTATTCGCATGCTGTATTTTGGTAATGTATATAAAAAACTTTGATTTATGTTAACTTGATACATATGTAAATAAAAAAAAAGTTATAAATTTTCGTTTTGTTGTAATTCAGATTTGACAGCAAAGTTTTAAATCCATTCATGTTTATTTTGAGGTTTTTGTCTCGCATGCAACGAATGCGCGAAGGCGAGACTTAGCGACCATAGATTCCGTCGTCGGCGTCGTCGTTAACAGTTGGTTAACCCTAATGTTAAACTTTTTTTGAACTTCAATAACTTTCTGAAATCTAACTCAATATCAATGAAATTTTGACACAATATTTAGTACAACCTAATAATTGAATCCCAAGTTTAATTTTGAAAAAAAATAATTTCAATTTTTCCTTATTTTGCCATTAGTTGGACTTAGTTTTTTCAATCAAATTTTTTTTTGATTTGCACCATATTTCAGCACCTACGTGCCATAGACTGATGATTATTGGTAAGTGGTTATATCTTTAGTAGTAACCAACATCCATACCAGATTTATGTCACCTTGACCTATATTTTCTGCTTCAATGAAATTGACTTAAATTTTCTATTTAGGTCCATATATCAACAATGTTTAAACAAAATTGAGAATAAGGACTTCAATTTTGATTGTAGATTGTTATGTATAGTGCATANCCTTCAGTGTCTCATTATATAAATTTTCATAGGATAAGCAATAATTTTCTATGAAAGTTTCATTTCTGATCTTATCTTTTAAGTAAAAATTGATTAGGGGCACAATGTTTTTCTTGAGGCGCAAGCTAGCCAAAGATTGGTCCTTTGGGACTTTTAACAGCTGTTAATATGGAGTTAAGTGGTCTACAACATGCATCATTATCACATCAAGATTTATCACATGATGATGCTTGTAATGGTCTGAAAGGGTGAACAGTGTGCCTGTAATAGGGAAAGCCTGTTTTGGAATAAATATACTGCATATTTCAAAGCTTACTTGTATAAGTACAAAGTTTTTACTTGTAGAGGTAAACATAATTTTCACTGCTTCAGGTAAATAAAATTGACTTTAGTAAGTGAAATGATTTCACTTTATCCAGTGGGATCTCTGACTGTACGTGCCATAGACTGATGATTATTGATAAGTGGTTATATCTTTAGTAGTAACCAACATCCATACCAGATTTATGTCACCTTGACCTATATTTTCTGCTTCAATGAAATTGACTAAATTTTCTATTTAGGTCCATATATCAACAATGTTTAAACAAAATTGAGAATAAGGACTTCAATTTTGATTGTAGATTGTTATGTATAGTGAAAAGATAACCTTTCGGAATTTTATCCTGGTTCCAACTTTGGTAAATTTCCTGAAAATGTCCAAGACTAACAATTTTTGAAATTTTTGCATACAATCAAATATTTTAGCCATTTCTTCATACAGGACATAATTCTAAAAACTAAGAATTAAAAAATATGGTTCCAATTTTGGTAAATTTCCTGAAACTCTCAAAGATAAGCAATTTTGGGGAAATCTGGTTTGCAACCATGTGTTTTGATGAATTTTAGTCAAAAAACAATATTTTCAATGGTAAGATTTCAATCAAAGCGCTGGACGCTGGAAAGCTGTTAAGCATTTTGTCAATGTTAGAACTTCTAGGCATGTATTTCAAAAACAAATGTGAGGTTGGGTAGGAGAGGATCTGATCCGACTTTTTTTACAAATATTGTTGAAAAATTAAAAATGCCTTGAACAAAATCAGATATATGGGGTTTTAGCTTTTGATCACAAATGTTTGCTTGATTACAATATCAGGGATGATTTTAGCTCTTTTCAAATGGGTCCCCCGTCCAACAAATTGGGAATTTGGCATCGCGACAAATGAAATTGGGAAAATTGAAAATATAACAAATACTGCAACATACGTTTGTATAAACCAAGAATATGTGTAAGTACACACAACAAGAGTTTGAAGAATGAAAAGTATCATTACACCAAAGCCATTTAGACTATATTTTATACATTTTTTTTCAAAAATTAAGTCTATATTTTATATAGTTTTTCACATTACACCAGATTTGAATTTTATCAAGCTGATCATCAACGAAAGAAGTACTGCTCTTTTCCTATATGAAAGCAAATCAACATTCTGTCAGAAATTCTTTGGTTGTCTGCAAATAAAGATGACTTACACATTTCAATATTATCACCAAAATCAAATCCTTCATACCCAACTTAGTGATAAATATACCTCATTCCATGAAATTTCTATGCATTCATTCATTAATCATACAGCAGGTCATTTCCACGTTTCATTTTAACTAGTAGAAATGAGAGCACCCCATATGATTGATTGATTAAATATTGTTTAACGTCTACTCAGCAATATTTCAGCTATATCAAGACGAGAACAAGTTTGTTGATAAATAATCACTTTGGGGTATGGAAATGGCCATGGGACGCACCCCATATGAAGTGCAGTTCCAAATTCTCATCCAGTTAAAAGTCCCAGTTTCAGAAACTCTGATTTCAAGGCATAACTATTCAATATTTATTTCAATGCAAACTATATCTTTGGCAATGAGAGCATTTGCACGTTACCACGTAATGGATGAAAGTCTCGAATTTTAGACACGACAATGAACGATAACAACACGATTTCAATTCACTTTACGCATTCTGAATTTCAAGATGTTCCCTTATGGACATTTGCGATCTCAGACATTTCGTTCATCTTCAGGGTGGTCGTAAATAGCGTAAATTGCATTATTTAGTTACTTCTGGATGTTACTGGACATAGACCACAAATTCTACATCCGGTTTCAGGGTAGTCTAATGTAGTTCCTAATCAAACAGGAGTATTTTTGAAAAAATAATAATTGTAGAGTTTGTTTGGTAATGGAGTTTAACTTTGTAGTAAAATTAAAGTACACTTGGAAGTTTACAAAAATATTTTTCTTGCGGAACAATCTTATTTAATTTGGCAGCAGCATGCCTCTGCAAAGGGGTGTAATTAGCCATGAATTTACATATTAGCTCCAAATATTGACCCCTCTTGGATTGAATTTCAAATGCCAGAGTAAAATGCCGGTCAACATATGTCATGCTTTTCAGGTCTTACCTGGACCGGATGTTATTAACTGTGTATAGGGAAAATTTAGGCCTAAAATATGCATGCAAGAAAATATTGGTAAAAGTTGTAACAAAGACATATAGTGAAATTAATTGTGGTCTATGTCCTGATCTAGTTTGCTTTAAATCTACGCCGAGATAAAACCATGCATAGTTTGGTCATCAAATTTTGTCCAGACACAAAGTGAATAATAATATTTTGCCTAGACCTACAATTTCCATATTTGGTAGATCAAATTTGGTAAAATTGTGAAATTGTACATAAAACAAGAGTTGAACCATGAAATTTGCATCGATATCAGCTCAGAAGATGATTTTTAGTTTTCATACGCCATATTCCAGCCTCAGGATCAATTAAACTTTATTTGTTTGATAGAACGTAGAAGGNGGGGGGGGGGGGGGGGTGTGGGGTTCCCTCTTTGTCCGGAGAATAAACCGATTTTTCATCAGTGCTGTGTTAAGTAACCATGGAATAATGTTCTGGAGTAAATCTCTTCCATTTTAATGCTGTAATAGAGTGTTTTATGTCATTTTGGGAATCTTTTGCCTTTAATATGTGGAATATTGCCCTTTTAAACTGTATTTTCTTCCTATTTCTTAACCTTCCTATGTTGCGTTTCCAATTTTTTATTACTTTTTACTAGAAAGGATCTCATTTTATACGGAAAGTATTAATTACTTCAAATCATTAAAATTAGAAACAACAGCCGGAAGATTTTATTCATATTGCTCATTTGTTTACCATTTACTAATTCTTGAGAAATTCATAAATGGACAACCCCTGTGTGGTTATTTCATTAGTTATTTCTAGAGTTCAATTAAGGTTTGATTGAAAGTTATTGAAAGTGAGAGTTTACATGTTCCTCTAATTTTTAACATGAAATTTGACAATCTTAGACTTCCGATTTTCTTACATTTTGCCCTGTTATGGCTTTTTTGCAATGAAAAAGTGTATGTTTATTTTAAAAAATCATTAAAAATATATTTTTACAAGAATTTGTTTTAATAATGGTAAAAACTTGTAATTTGAATGTAAAAAATTCAATTACAATAGAAAAAGTACAAAGAAGATAAATCAAAAAGAAATATTTGGAATTAATTTCTTATATTTGAAATAAAACATGATCTTAAAAGTGAACCTTGTAGTTGAAGAACCCTATACCTATATTTAGTGCCCGTTCTCGCTTGCTTATAATGTGAATGCGCTCAAACACTGGTATTATGTTATTAACACATATACTAGTAAATTGTAAAAATTTTGTTGAAATCTATTGAAATTTGTCCCTTTGATCTGTGATGTTTTGAGTAATTTCCGGTTCTGACAAAAGGCAACACGGATCGGAACAAAAGATTCACCGGAGACGGAAATGAAAAAAAATCCGGATTCTGTAAACATCGTTGCCGCTATTCAGAATTTTCTTGTTTGGGGAATGGGGCCGCCGGACGGCCCTAAATTATATAGTAGCGTCATCCCTGAATATTCAAATGAATCCTGGTCGAGTACCTGTTATCGCCGTGTACCAGTTATTGCCAATTTTCACGTGCTTCGAGATCGTGCGTGACTTCTGTTACATGGTTATGTACAACAATATGACAACAATATCCTAAAAATACATTCTATTAAGAAATGTGTTTTAATCTTTAAAAACAGTGAAATTTGAGATAAAATCCCTTGAGAGCCCCTTTAAAATATATATTGCTATGTGTGTGTGTGTGTGTGGGGGGGGGGGGTCCATGTGATGTCAGAAAAGAAAACTTGGGGTGTCAGCTATATTTTCTGCCAGAAATAAATGCTGACTATGTTGCTGTGTCTTCAAATAGTCAAATCAAGATGAATTGGAGCTGTAAAGGTCTTCTATTTTCTTGTAATCGTAAAGAAAATAGATCGAATTACGCATTGATAAAAATTCATGCTACTTTCAGTTTGAAAATAGCAATGGCTGACCTTTCATTCTTTAATCCCTTTTAGTTCATCCCTTTTTGGAGTACTTGAGTGGATCAGAGTGTTCATTAAACAATTTGATAAAATGCTGATGCATATCAATGCGTCTAAGAAAGGCTTATTAATTTGTTACTTAGGGAATTTTGCTTTCCCCATGAAGATTAGTATTTATTCTGAATGACTTGATTTCTTTTAAAATAAATCAAATCAAATAATTTTATTGGACATAAGCACAGTTTATACATGACGTGTAATCCAAAGTAAAAAAGAAAGAAAGAATACAATAACAAAAAGATAAAGAAAAAGTATTCAGAGTAATAAAGTATAACATATAAATGTATGTTTAATATGTATAACATATTATTTAGTACCTGAGGAAGATTCTAACTACAAGTTTTTTAACTCTATTTCCCTACTTGAAAACATTTCTTTTAAAAATGTACAAATGTTTTTAGCTTCTTGTAGGTTTTTGGATTTAAAATAGTTTTAATGACTTCTTCATCGGGTAATATTTTAAGACATTTTTTCCAGTTCAATCTGACAACGTAAATGCGATAAAATGAAGTTTAGTTCCAAACATCCTGCAGACAGTGTAGTCATGTTGCTGCGACCGAAACGTCTAGAAAAGCATTTGTTTCTTATTTGTACCAAGCCTCAGTCTGTCGGACCTCCATGACTTCAGGCTCTGTGTTGTTTGGATTGACAATTTATGTTTTCTTACATCCGCCCACTGCCAGAATTTCATTCCTGCTTCCAATTTGGTGAAAAATGAATTGAAACAAAAAAGGAAAACACTGCAAGTGATAAATGGTCAGCAAGCAAGCAGTTTCACCCAATTTGTCGCAAATCAGCAATGTTCGCAATTACCCAAAACATACTTGATTACGCATGCATAGAGAAGCCGGTCGCTATCTAGTACGCCGTCAAAGATAAGGTTTAAAACTGTACCAAAAAATCATTTTTGATACATAAGTACTATGGTTCATTGTAAATTCAAAAGATTTAAAAAGGTCATATAATTTATCCTACAGAGAATTATTTTTAAATTCTTTTCAAAAACGGCGTTTCCAGACGAGTCGTACAGTGTAAACAAGTTAGGCCAATTCTTAGCTCCACACGCATGCGCACACCTGTCCAGAAAATGTAAACATTAGAAGACGGGCCGAGAACATGAATATGCTTAAACCTTTTTAAATGATAAGATTTTAATATAAACAAAAAACGATCAAAAGTCATGTTTATAATAAGAGATTCATACAGCTTTACGAGTTACAATTTTTAGGTGATCGTAGAAGTTACTATGCTTTCATTCATACAAAACTTGTAAATATCATAGCGCACCGCGGGAATTTTTTATGAATGAACTGAATCGTAAATTACGAATGTCAAATAAAGCTACATTTTCATGCTGCTTTTTTGTAAGAACTGCATATACTTTCAGTCTGAACATTTTCAAAGGAAATAATATGAATTTGATGATTAGTTTCTCACATACTACTGCCAGACATGACCTACGTTATTGCGTATGTGATGTCTGATAGGTACATCTGGCTAGTGTCTAGTCTGGACAGAAAGCAACAGTATAAAGCTGCTTAACAGCTTAAAAATTGTGTATTGTGTGGATCCGCCATTTTGTCTAATGAAAACAACTCGCAAGTCAGCTGACTGGAATACTAACGACGGAACTACGACGGTGTGGAACTGAAAAATATCCAGAACTGAAAAATATCCTGCAAAAAAACCTGGTCGGCAAAGCCAGCTGAAATGGCGAATGGAAAACACTGTTTACGATATTTTTTGTTGAAATGTTCTATTGATATGTGTTAACAGTAAACAGCAAGATTATGCAGGTTTTGAAGTAGGATTAAAAGAGTTTTTTAGTGTAGAAAACTGGACAAATTGCACTTTTTGTTGAAAAATGACAAATTTGACCAATTTTGACTACTTTTTCTTTAAAGGAAACATAGAGTGCATGCAAGAACCAAAAAATATTTATATGGGAGGTCTAACACATCTGTACTAACAAGCTGGTAAAGTATCTTATTGGTTCATGAATGTGCTCTATATTTTCAATTAGGAAAACCGTTCGAAAATATTCCAGATTCTTTGTATTTCTATGAAAATGTTCAAAAGTAGCTTAAACATGACGTCAGAACTGTACCCACTGTGACGTCGTGGGTTCTAAATTTTGTATTTTTTTCTTTAGTGGGATCTGAACTTTCAAACGAACATAATAGAAAATATTCAGGTACAACTTGAAAAATCACTGAAATTTAGGGCCAAATCACCCCCTTATCGCACCTTGTCCTTTAAACACTCAAGTCTCATTTACACATCATAGTCCCAAATGTAATTTAAACTTGTGGTGAAAATAAGTTTCATTATAAGGATACTTACATTTTTTCAAACCCTTGCCTTGAACCTTCTGTTCCTGAAAAAAAAAATAAAAGAGCTATGAGCCATGGAATGACAAGAATTATAATATATATATATACAATTCAACACTGATGGCTTGAACTACAATAACTCTAGAACTGTGGATGTCATGAACTGATGGCTTGAACTACAATAACTCCAGAACTGTGGATGTCACAAACTCTTACTGTTGTCCTATTGTTCAAGTCATAGTTCAAACAACCCTCTATTTCATACTAATTGGGTGTTCAAGACACTGAAGTTTGATTGTAAATACATACTATCACTTCATGTTTGTAGGAATTTCAGCTGCTACACACTGGCATTAAAATGTCCTTTATCGATTATAAATGTGATAAATTTGATTATGCATGTATTACATTTTCCATGTACAATTTAATCCATATTTTTTCTTTTCTTGTCTTTTTTTGCTCCTATTATTTCATTAAAAATTCCCCACTAAAAGTCTCAATAGAGTACCAGCTACCTTACAATCTTGAATAATTGGCATTTATGCATTTTCAAAATAAGTTGACAAATATAAATACAAGTCTGAAACCTATATCTTTGGTTGTCTTGGTAAAACAATAATTTCTTAATGTACTCTATATTCATAAGGAATTCACAAGAGTATTTGGAGTGTTAGACAAGTGTTTGCATATTTATTTTTGAGAAGCCTGAAGAGCTTTCCTTCTGTTTGGGTTCCTGCTCATTTTAAAGGCTGTACTGTGCTCTTTTTTTTTCCTACAATTTTGTCGGGGGGGGAATTGTCTCTGTGCATATTTCCCATTTTTCTACATGTATATACTGTCTTGATTTGTTAATGATAGTTTTCTACAATGAAATAATCATTTAATTAGCTATTATATAATATGCATACCTTCTCTCTAAACTCTGAAATATCACAAAACTAGCAAATAATAGTAAATATTTACCACAGATATAGTTCTAATTTCACTTTTTATCACTATTAAATCATCATCGTCATCATTCTGTGTATCAACTCTATCTTCTAAACTTTGACCTGGTGATTGTCCACTAATATCATTTGTTTCTTCCCTCTGACCCTCCTTTTGACTAGAATTGCTATGGCAACATTCATCAACATCTTCCATATTTGGTAAACAGTCTGAGTCAATACTATACAGATTACTATGAGAACTAATTTGACTTAATGTGTCTATACTTTTCTGAGAATCAGTCCTAGATACTGAATTTGTTGACTGTTGAGATTCTGTCCTACATAATGAACTTACAGATTGTGAGGATTCTGTCCTAGATAATGAGCTTGCAGATTGCCCAGACAGCATATTTGTATCAGATAAAACACGTTTGAATGGATTTCTAGAACAAGGACTAGATTCTATATTATTTGATTGTTTTGTCAGTTTAAATTTACACCAAGAGAATGCTGACTTTGACGGAGGTTTCACTGATTTGGGTTGATCAGCTGATTTCAACAAATCCTCATCCTCTTCCTTCTCTGGACTGTTTTGAACTTTGGCAGGTTCAATCTTTGAAGAACTGCTTCGAGCTTCTGTTGGTTCATTCATAGACATATTGGAATCACGATCACTTGGCTCAGTTTTAACAATGGGTGAAGATGCAAAAAATCTGAAGAATGTAAAACATAATAAATTAAAAACTAAAGAATGTGTCTGTAAGACACGGATGCCCTGCCAAAATATTTATCGCAAAGGATAACCTCCTTTTAAAATGTAGGTCGAAGCCACTTAATTATCTATTCATCTAGGCAATTAATTTGATGAGATATCATTGTCCTATATTGTGTAGTTGTTGAAAAATGGACTTAAAGGCAAACCTTAACCAAATTCACTGAAGTGTAAAATGTAGGTCAAAGCTACCTTATTGTCAATGATTTGGGTAGTACTCGTCAAGGTAATTACTTTGATGAAATATCATTGTTCTATAATGTGTAGTTGTTAAGAAATGGACTTTAACGCAAAACTTAACCAAAGTCATTGAAGCGTAAAATATAAGTCAAAGCCACCTAATTGTCAATGATTTGGGTTATACTCATCAAGGCAATTAATTTAATGAAATATCATTGTCAAGTAATCGACTTTAACGCAAAACTTAACCAAAGTCACTGAAGCATAAAATATAGGTCAAAGCCACCTAATTGTCAATGATTTGGGTTGTACTCATCAAGGCAATTCATTTGATGAAATATCATTGTCCTATAATTTATAGTTGTCGAGTAATCGACTTTAACGCAAAACTTAACCTAAGTCACTGAAGCGTAAAATATAGGTCAAAGCTGCCGTATTGTCAATAATTTGGGAAGTACTCATCAAGGCAATTGATTTGATGAAATATCATTGTCCTATAATGTATAGTTGTTGAGAAATGGACTTAAACATAAAACTGAACCAGAGTCACTCAAGCATGAAATATAGGTCAAAGAGTCAAACTACCTAGTGAACTATGTAGTACTATCAAAGATCTACCTACTGACCTATTATCATTGTTCTACCTCTTGCAGTTTCTGAGAAATTGACTTTAAAGCAAAACTTAACTAGATGTTGTCGGAAACGACAGCTATCCCCGCACTCCCTGTTTGACACAGAAAACAGTTGATATACACCTTTGGCATATTTTTTTCATTATTTTTTAAATCTACCTATTGATCGTAATTATTGTACTATTAGAATTCTAGGATATATGGTTGCTAAGTAGAATTCCAAAAAATAAGTGGTCTTTGAGACTTTCAGGAAATTTACCAAAATTGAAATCAAAATTTTTGAAATCCAATCATGAAAATGTTCGTCCTAAACTACACAAACATTTTAAGTATGGTTGCTAGGTAGAATTCC